>JAYMSP010002985.1:0-21656 GCA_036897095.1 Plantago elongata
AGAATGAGGAAGTATACCCATCAGGTCCTGCAGCTGAACCTTTGTTCAGGCTCATAACAATGTTCTTCAGTTCCTCCATCAGTGGCAATTCACACAACTCATTATTCAGATCCTCATTCACTTTAGTGGAATGAGTGTTAAATCAGGCTCATTCATGAGAGTTATTTCATCACTGAGTAATCCTTGAAAATAGAGCTTTGCAGAATTCTGAATATCAGAAGGAGAAGTGAAGAAATTGCCATTATCCTCAATACTGAAGATTTTACCCTTTAGCCTGTTTCTCTTCACCATGTTGTGGAACAACTTGGTGTTTCTATCCCCCTCCAGATGCCACTTGCAATGAGACTTTTGTCTCCAGAAAATCTCCTCCATGTTTAGTATCTTCTCAAATTCAGCAGAAGCCAGTTTGAATTTGGACAAGTTAGACTCTGAAGGATCATTATGATATAATACCTCAGATTCCTTCACCTTTGATTCCTCTTGCTGTAGTTTGTTGAAGAGGTTGCCAAATTTTTACTTGTTCCACCATGTTAAGAATTGTTTCAACCTGTGCAGTTTTTCCTACAGCTTTTTGAGTCCATTGCCTAGCAGGCATGTTCCAGTTTTCCTCTATCTTTTTTATGAAATCAGGATGATGGAACCACATATCTTGAAATCTAAAGCTACCATGTTGTTTTGTCCCAATGGTGGTGGTTTCTAGGATTAGAGGCCTGTGGTCAGAGCATCTTCTAACCTCATGACTGACTTTAGAAGAATGAAAGAAGTCAATTCATTGATGGTTAAAACGTAGCATGTCAAGTCTCTGTCTTAGTCCTTGCCATTTCCAAGTGAAAGGGATGCCATCAAAGCCAATATCATTTAGATCACACTCCATAATGCAATTGCCAAAATGAGAGATGGCATTATAGTCAGGAGTAGCTCCACCACACCTCTCATCTATCTTGGCAATAATGTTAAAATCTCCACCAATACACCATGGCATGGAGGTGCTAGCTATCCTTTTCATGCCTTCCCAAAGATTCTCTCTATCCCTTCTATTACACTTTGCATATACTATGATGAGTAGAACCGGGGACTTCAATAAACTTGAAGAAATCTGACAATGAAGATATTGCTCATGATCTTCCAATACTGTAATACCATAAGCTTCATCCCCAAAAATCCAGATTTTGTTGTTACAGTTGGAGACCACATGATCCATATTGAATCTTCTGCAGAATAGAAAAGAATCAAGATTGACCATGGGTTGTACTATGGCAAGAATGTTTAATCTGAATTTATTCCTCAGGAACCAAATTTGTTGTTGAGTGCTAGTTCCACCCACTCCTCTTGCATTCCAAACAAGGCAGTTCATTTTGATTTTTTGGTATTTCTTTTGCCAGCTTTTTTCTTTTTAGCCTGAGGGAGAGGTGGCAAAGGAGTAGAAGATCTAATGGTTCTTCTAGTAGAAACCCCCCAATTGTTTGAAGCTGCATTAGCTTTGATACTTGCCATAATCTTCCATCCACTTGACATGTAATCATCATCTGAATCACTTTCATCACTAGAGATTTCTGAGGATTGATTATCCAAGTGACTAATGTTTCTGATGGTATCATTAGCAGCTAGAGCATAGGTCAAGGCTTCATCTTCATCAGTTCTCAAAGGTAAAGGTTCAAGATTGTCAGTGGATTTTCTTCTATTCAGAGTGTGGATAAGAGGTTCAAATTCAATCATATTGCTCTCCTGTTGATCAGTCAATACCAGAATTGGTTGTTCTGGTGAATCTACCAGAGCTTGATCAGTCAATGTCAGGCTTGGTTGTTCTGGAGAAACTAGCAGGTCTTGAGAAGATGGCTGCCCTGTGATGGTGTTCTGAAGGCATGGAATAGTGCCTATCATAGTGGTGTTGTTCACAAGATCTGAAGAGGAGCCTTCCATAGTGAGAAAGCCCTTCTTCAAAGGGGTTAGATGTGGTACAGATACCTCAGTGGATCCTCTATCACATCCATTCTTTCCTCTCCCTCTGCTGTCAGTAGCTACATTGATATCCTTCTCCATGTGACAAGGGTTGGAGTCATCCATATGAGGATAAACCTCCAATGTTGATGAAACAGGTGAAGAAACCTTATTAGTAGACACTGTATTTTCCTGTTCAGTATCCAAACTCTCCAAATTATTAGCATAATCAGTGTGGACATGTTGTTCAAACTCCACATGGCAGGTGGTGATAATAGCAGACTCATGCTCATGATGGAGATCCTGAATGTGTCTCCCTTTATCTCTACCCTGAGCTCCTCTGCCTTGGATATCAATAGATCCCCCTCTCCCTCCCCTTAACAGCATACCTCCTCTACCTCTTTGGCTCCCAGAAGTAGAGCTACCTCCTCTACCATTTGCTCCACCTCTGCCATTTCTAGTTGAAGCAATCCCTTTCCCTACATCCATAATAGATTGAAGGTATGCTAGCCTCTCTACCTCCTCCTCTACTGCCATATCTGTTACCTCATTGACTTCCCCTGCATATATACTTCTTTCACCTCCACACATAACACCTCCTCTGTTACCTCTTGTTGAAGAAATACCTCTCCCTGCAGATCTGATAGATTGAAACTGAGGTACCACCTCCTCATCTTCAACTGCAGTCACTCTATCTGAATCATGTACTGCAGTTGAAAAGATTAAGGGAGATGCCTTGTTATTGTGAGGGAGTTCTAAGTTAGAATCTTCAGCCTGATCTTCATTGATTGTGCATTCTTCAGATTGGAGAGGAGCAAAAGTATTGAGAGAAGGGTTCTGAACATGAAGAGGATCATGAGACAACCCTCCATTATTGCCACTACTTCTGGCATCTTTGTTACCAGCAGAACCTGATCCATTCCTAACTGCAAAGGAACCACCTCTATACCATTGCCTACCTTTGTTGAGTCTTTTTTTACTCTGTTGTACCCTACACTGATAAACTGGGGCATGACTCTTGCCATTGTTATTTCTAGTGACAGGTACTACAGGTCTGCTTACAGTCACATTACTAGTTTGATTCATCACAGTTGGAGGTTTAATCAAGCAATTAGCAGCAACATGACCAAGTTTCTTACATTGTTTACAGAAAGATGGCATTTTACCATATATCACCTTAACAGCCACTCCTTTACCCAAAGCTTCTAACCATAAATGGCTCGGAAGTTCTTTAGATACATCTAGTTCAACACAAATATTAGCATGAGTAAGTTTACTCTTGTTAGCCGTATAACCATCAATTTTGATGGGGTTGCCCAAAAGTTTGCCAATTTCATATAACGCCTCTTTGTTGAAGAAAAAGATTGGTAAATTTTCTAAGGCAACCCAAATCAGAACCACTGGAGAATCGTCATCAAGAGAAAATTGAGGAGACCATTTAATTAGGCGCATTGGTATCCCTGCAACATTAGGATTATCCAACAGCCAAAGCTTGTTGAAATCTTCTTCAATGAACAGCTTATTAACAACATGCCTCTTATCCATGAAACTGACGGTGAAGTTCGATTTTAGTTTCAAATCTTTTAACATTTTGATTACCTCAAAGATTTTTGGTATGCCATATGCAAATTTCCCAACAAGTGTAAGAGAGAAGGCCTTAGATAGATGAAGTACCTCATGATCAGAAAATGCAAGAGAAGGCATACCATTGAAAAAAAATTGAGCTTTTTCTTTGATAATCAGACGGTGTGTGTTCATGTCTCCAAAGATGAACTGATGAACCGGCAGAGTGACAGCATTCTGCGCATGCTCTGGAGTGGTGGACGGAGAAAGGAATCTGCGGAATCATGGGTCGAGCCGGGGAGGAGGCGGCTTGTTTGAAATTTAAAACTCCCTGGCCCGCCAATCGAGGTTGAGCCAACGGAAGAGACGTTGAGGCTGGACCTGGCTGAGATTCTACAAGACGTCCCCTTGGTAGGTCTTCTGGTCGCCGTAGCAGCCGAATGGGCGATAATGTGCTGGTCGGCGAAGTGTTGCCAGGAGGAGGAGACGGACCAAACAAGCTGTAGGCATAAAGATTACTGCAATGAACATGTGATGAGGAAATGCGTGCAGAGGGAAGGTGTATTCCGGCAACAAGGGGTTGCCTGTTTGTTGTACACACTACACACTTGCTTGCACTGTTGACTGTTGTTTTCCCTTCTATTTCTTTAATCTAGTCCACCTTTTTTATTCTTGTTACATGGAGAAATAAAATGATAATGTAACGACTCGAAAATTCAAATGACGTTTTACTGTGTTTTAGTACGTACTAGTTAGAGTGTATGTTCTCGACTTCTTCAAATTCTCGAACTAAACCATCTAAATTTCCAAACTATTTACTTCCATTAAGTCTTATTTATAACACACATTTATTACCCATTTAATTATCCCATAAGTTACAAGAATGAAAAGGTTGTGAACCTTTATCAATCTATCTATCTAGCTTCACACGATGAGGGGGCAGCAAAGAGTTCCATATATTCTTAGCTCCATTTTTTCTGCCAGAAACATTATTTTATTCAATACAATTTCTCCATACACGTATCACCTACTCTTATTCCATGAACACGGGTTAATAGAGAAGGATCAAGCCAGAGGGAGAATAAAGGATGAAGCTCGGGCAGTGTTACAACTCGTGCTTCATACGTGGTTGATCTTGTAATTAGTTAAAAGTCTTTTATGAGGTAAGTTCTTCCAAGACTTGCATTACAAATATTTATGTGTATGAAGTATACCTTACATGTTTAAGTATTTTTTATGCAATGATATGAAATTGATACAAATTTATCTATGATTCATATTGTATTATATATGTTTGGTTGATTCGTTTATGGGAGGTCTATCTATGTGGTTTGGAAATACAAGAAGTTAAATGTCGTTGTTTCTATGTCTATCGAGATAATTATACCAAAAGAATGACAACTTTATTTGATCCCAATTCGTTGATATGCACCACAATGATAAATGAGTAACTTGTTAATTGCTTAATTGATAATCATGTTGTTAATTTGTTTCCCATGAGATGGCAATTCAAAAGTAATGAAAGTTGTCATATTGTTCTATGTCATTTCTTACTGTCTTCTAATTATGTTTGTGCCTTGACTAGTTTACATGTTACAAGTGATTTAGTGAATGTGATCATGTGTATTACTTAGTATGCCTCTAAACTCTTAACAGTCTATATTGTTGGTATCATATGATGTTTGTGCACAACCTAAACATACATTTATAAATTAAAAGTTTAAAATTCATGCATTCACGTTAACATATTAATAAAATGTAAGTCATAAAATTCAAGTTAACATATTAATAAAATGTAAGTCATAGAATTCAAGTTAAAGATCATGTAACATTCAATAGGCTCGTCGAGAAAACCTTAGAACCACATGGCCTAAGTCAAGTATTCAAGTTTTCATATTATTCACGGCTGGAAGAGGTACTTGTATTCCAACCGATAATTCATGTCATGTCATGTATGGCCACTACATGCGACGGTAGAACCTACAATGTCAAGTGAACTCGCGATTAAAAGACAAGAATCATGTCAAGTTATGCCAAATCAAATCATTGTTTAGAGTCAAGTCATGTCATAGGATGTATTGCATTAAGCAAGACTAAAAGCTTTAAGATACATGAAGATAGAACTTTAGGTCATGACACGTGTATGGATACTTGCTCAATCAGTTATCACGACTGACCTCTTTCTAAAATATCAATTTTAGGTATTGAGATCGAGCTTGGAGTGGAGCGTTGCTGGAGCACTGATCACTATCGCAAGTCTTTTAATTATTAATTTCAAGTTCATGTATATCTAAAACTTTGTATCAAAGCTTTTATTATTTTCAAGTTCCGCTACATTATGTTTTTAGTTCACAAATTAGTTTTAAAGATTTTCATGTCAAGTCTTTTGACGCGCAAAGCGTGTAGTAACTTTTTATATTTTAATAAGTTAAATTCGTTGAATTTTCAAATTCATGAATTAGTGTGAGTAGTATTTTTTTTAAATATGGGCGCTACCGATAATTTTATAGTCATGTATTTTATTTTCGAAGTTGGACAGCCATGCTTTGGCACTGCCACCGATCCCACTCTTAATTATGCGCATTATATTATATATACATGCATACAGTAAATCAAGGTATGATCATTAAATTTTCTTTATTTTACTGTTAATATTAGTTAATTAATTATATTAAAATTTAAATGAGATCATACGAGATATTCAAACTAAAATGTAAGGAGTATTTATTTATTATAATTTCTTAAATGAAAAGAAAATTAAAGGTCAGGAAGGTTTGATTGAAATGGAGGGAGTAATAAACTTCACAATAAACTTTTAAGTTTACATATGAAAAAATAAAATTGTAAGAATATACAGTAGTACGAGACGACAATTCCACAACTCTTGAGTGCAATGGAAAAATTTAGAGATAGTTCAATATAAATTTGAAGTTTAAAAAAATGAACAAAATGACTATAGATTTACTTTTTACTAAATAGCTTTAACATTTTTAAATGGATAACACATAATTGAAACTAATATTTATACATTGGAGTTTCAAAATAATATATATTTTATTATTTTATTGATTGGGGCCTAAATTTATATCATTCTCAAGTTAAAATCCGACGAATTAATAATTTTTCAAATTTATTAATTTACTGAGTATAAATTTATGGATGTTATTAATTTATTAAGGGCAAGTATACGTCGAACATTATGCTTGCCATGAATGAAGATGCTTAGAATCAGTGGTTGTCGTACCACTGCCGCCACCCGCATATTTACGTATATTTACGTATATGCTATTTTCAGTATATTCTATTTTCAGTATCGTTTTTTAAATTTAACATATAAAATAGTTTATAAGTTATTAGATATTTATCAAAACCTATATTTATAGATGGAATGTATCCCAATATTTTACCGGTAATATATGTTTTACCAATTAAAATAAAAAACATTCTTTAATTACAATTTCTTAAATTGAATTTAATTTCTACCTCTTTTTAAAATGGGTAGATAGAATTACGCCTCATGTTATATTTGGTAAATCCTTGTACCTAAAATGTAATATAAAATTTAACTAAAAATAAAATAAATTAAATGAGTTTTTAGTCGAATATAATATTGCTAAAACCTTATAAACTTCTTATACTTGTTGACTGATTGTCGAGTCAAATCCTCATTTGAATGAACCAAATAAAGAAAATGTTTCCATTTGTCCAAGCCTCTTCTTTCATCATGTTTAGCAAAACTAGTTGCAAGATAGCTGGTAACTAAAAAATTAGTTAGTAGCTAAATAATTAGTTGGCAGCTGGTTAGATAGTTTTTTTCTCAATAAGTTAATTTGGTTAGTTTTTCAAACCAGCTAACTTTTCAGTTAGCTTGTTTAAAAATATGTGCGTTCACGTAACGAACTTTTTATTAAAATGAATTTATAAAGCTGAAAAGGTAGTAGTAAACCGACCCACCTACCTATTTTTATGTTTGTCATGCCTAGCTTTAGATATTTTCAACAAATTAAGTAAATAAGATGTTGTACAAATGTGAACATGGGTTTCAACTTTTTAACTTTGAATGAGATTACATTTATATTAAAGTGTTTTGACTTCTGGAGAGTAAAGACATAATTAGAAAACGCAATATATTTTGTTATATTTTTAGTATTTCATCATTTATGTAAGATTTTAATTAAATATGTAATAATCCAATATATGAATTGGTCAACAGGGTGGATCATGTAAAAGTCCCTAAAATGTTACACATTGTAATTAGGTAAAACATCAAATACCATGATTACATAATTTTTAGCAGACTAGGTGTAATTAAATTCCTTTTCTTTAATAAAGATAAAAAAACATATCATTAATTTTAAGTAGATTATGTAATGATAAAGAGTACCTAAAAGGCTAAAATCTGGAACATATTAATTGGCAAGGATATAGTGAGGACTTGTCACTTCTCTATAAATAGAGATTTAGTTCTCTCTCACCACCATAACTCTCTTCTCCATTGTTATTACACCTGCATTTGTAATAGAAGGTGCAGCAGCCTTTTGTTTTTATCCTTTTGTCAAATTTTACAAAAGGATAAAAAACTTGGGCAAGTAAAAAGCAAGAATCCTTCAATCATAGCATTTGTTGCTGCATCAAGGGTTTAACTCATCTCCATTTCTTTCACATTCTGGTTAGGAGACGTGAGTGAGCGAGTGTTTTCTGACATTCCAGCTCTACCTCCATTCAACTTGCGTCACTAGCAAGCGTTTTTTTTACCCTATACCAGATTCTTGCACTTTTCGCAAAGAGCCAGATTTCACTCCTATTTATACACCTCTGTTTCTCTCTGTTTTTCACCATCACAGCAAGCTGAAATGGACTCGTTCTCATCCTCAACAATGTTGACTGAGTCTCTCACTGGAGCTTCTGAGCAACTCTTCTTCATGTGGGATCAGGTCAGGAACCCGCTGATTGTCCCATTGCTCCGGCTTGCTGTGGTCATATGCTTGACAATGTCAGTAATGCTGTTTATCGAGAGGGTTTATATGGCAATTGTCATTGCCTTTGTCAAGTTGTTTGGTAAGAAACCACACAAACGGTATAAATGGGAGTCTTTGAAGGATGATTTGGAGCTTGGTAACCTTGCTTACCCAATGGTTCTTGTGCAAATCCCTATGTACAATGAACGAGAGGTTCGGTTCGGTTCGGTTCGATTCGGCTCGTTCATTAGCTCGCAATTGTAATGTTTTTAATGTGGTGTACAACGTTTTAATTTACGAGTTCGGTTTCATTTTGTGCAGGTGTATCAGCTGTCAATTGGAGCAGCTTGTGGACTATCTTGGCCATCAGATAGAATCATAGTCCAAGTTCTTGATGATTCAACAGACCCGACTATCAAGGTACTGTTGGTCTTGGTACAAGTTAAATGCAACTGTAGATAAAACCCAAAGTCTCATGTTTGTTTGTCAGATTATGGTAGTTGTTATTGGATTATTGTAATTAAATGTGCTTAATATGATGATGTTGTTGTTTTGTGTGCCATGAATAGAAAATGGTGGAAGTAGAATGCAAGAGATGGGCTAACAAAGGAATAAATATCAAATACGAAATTCGAGACAACAGAAATGGTTACAAAGCTGGTGCATTAAAGCAAGGTCTGAAGCACCCGTATGTTAAAGATTGTGACTATGTCGCAATCTTTGATGCCGATTTCCAGCCCGAACCCGATTTCCTCTGGAAGATTACCCCGTTCCTCGTTCACAACCCGGAACTTGGCCTCGTTCAGGCCCGTTGGAAATTCGGTACGTTACAATTTTCTACTTTTAGGAAGAGAGACAAATGTGCGCTCATTATTTGATCAATTGATTGATACTTTGCTAAAAAAACACCAATATTCTGTATTTAGATATAGTGATTAGTTCCGTCCTTGATTGGTAAAGATTTTGCGGCAGAGGAATTAGATGAATGCATTAAATACGTTGTGGTCGCTAATCAGTGGTGACATTTGGAACATTCATAGTACAATCCGAAGATTATAGCGCATGCTAATTGCAGTTAGCAATGCTGTTAGAAGCTGTCGGTCACAGACTCACAGTGTAACAGACAGCGATTGTGTAACAGACTGTTGTTGCACTTACTAGTTCAACCTACAACATTTAATGACCATATTGGTCCTGCACATTGTACTCTTATGATCTAATCTAACCTCACTTGCAACAACAATGTGATTTCGCACGGTAATAGTTGTGGTCCTTGTAGAGTTGTGGTCCAATTCTGGTCTAATTCCGTTTACGGGTAGTAAATTGTTATAGCTTGTTTGTCAACGGTTTAATATTTAGGTGGAACGAGATTCTCCTAATCTATGAAGTCCATTAGTCGTAGTTACACACTATAATAGAATGTGTGAATTAGAAAGGAAAAACATGATTTTTTTTTATTTTTTTTACTAATTCGGTTTTGTTTTCTTGAAATAAAGACAACACATTGTGTACAGTGTGTTGCTTTATTTCTAAAATGGCTACTAGTATGTGCATGAAAAAAGTTGATTTGCCTGTTGCAACTCAAAAGAGGTAAAGGAAAAGCTTATTCAAAGTGTGTGGTATACTTCATGGCCACTACATCAATAGATGATAGACTTTAGTTATCCTTGTCCCTTTTCATTTTCTTATTTTTTTGGGGGAAAAAAAAAAAAGTAAACCTGCAATTTCTGTCATCAAATCATGCATATATGAATTGCTAGATTCTTCTTGACTCTTCTAGCCAGAAAAAACTTTTCTGCTTCTCAAACGAAAAGTTCTTATGTAACTGTGATTAATATCTTCCTGCATTAACAATTGGACCTCAACCTTCAGTGCTTGTTTAATTCTTTTCTTTATACCTTTTAGAGTTGTTACTCATTCAGAATTCACTTTTACCAAAACAAAAATACTTTTACTTTTTAAGAATCTGTAATGTTTGAGTAAATGATTGATATACTGGACCATGTGAAATTATAGACCATGAAATGAAAGTAACATGTGTTGTTTTATTTTCCAGTGAATGCTGATGAGTGTTTGATGACAAGAATACAAGAAATGTCTCTGGACTATCATTTCACAGTTGAACAAGAAGTCGGGTCATCTACCTATGCTTTTTTCGGCTTCAATGGTATTTTCCATGCCACAAAAGCTCTTATTTCATTAGATTGATAACAATAATTCAGGCTGCTTTGTAATTTAACTTAACATGGAACTAATGCATCTGTTCCACCAGAAAGGAACTATCATTATAAGTGTATAACCAATATTAGAATCTCGCATCAGCATTCAGCTTAAGTTGATTTCCTTTTGAATCCACATTTGACAATGTTGTTTTTATAAAATACAAAGGAACTGCTGGTGTGTGGAGAATTGCAGCAATTGAAGAGGCTGGGGGATGGAAAGAGAGAACAACGGTGGAAGACATGGACTTGGCAGTCCGCGCGACTCTCAAAGGATGGAAGTTTTTGTATGTTGGTTCTGTAATGGTAATTCTTCTAGTTTAAGAAGTCCCAAGTTATTATTGCTTAAGTTACACAGATAAACAGGCCTGTGAGCTTTAACTTTATCAATTTTCGGCTTCAGGTTAAAAATGAATTGCCTAGCACTTTCAAGGCCTATAGGTTCCAGCAACATCGCTGGTCTTGTGGCCCTGCCAATCTTTTTAGGAAAATGGTAGTCGATATTTTCAGAAACAAGGTTTGTCAGTTTTCCGAATCCAACAGAGCGAACCATATTTCATATACCGTCCCTCATTTTTTATATTGATAATGTTTTTCTTAATGAAATTACTTGCAGAAAGTGACACTATTGAAGAAATTTCATGTTATATACAGTTTCTTCTTTGTAAGAAAGGTTGTAGCGCATATAGTCACATTCACGTTGTACTGTGTTGTGCTGCCTGCTACCGTATTAGTACCTGAGGTTCAGATCCCAATATGGGCATCAATTTACATACCTAGCATCATAACCTTACTCAATGCAGTTGGAACTCCAAGGTTTGTTTTTGTTGTGGATCTTGATGTCCTTAGATTTGACAATTGTAATTTTGAATACAAAATTTGGCCTGTTTTTACTGTGTTAAGTTCTGTCTTACATATTTGCTCTTTTGAGCTCGCAGATCACTCCACTTGGTTGTATTCTGGATCGTTTTCGAAAATGTCATGGCACTCCACCGGACAAAAGGTACCTTCATCGGCTTGTTGGAGGCAGGGAGAGTGAACGAATGGGTTGTTACAGAGAAACTTGGTGATGCTCTCAAATCAAAGTCAGCAGTAAAATCTTCTAAGCGACCCCGGTTCACGTTTTTTGAAAAGTACGTCTCTTTCGATTATAGTCCATTATTCCAACAATATTCTTAAGCTAAATATCTGAGACAATTTATTTTCTTTCTTTTTTTCTGGCGAGCAGGATGAATTTCCTAGAGCTTTTAACCGCCATTTACCTCCTCATCTGCGCTTGTTATGACTTCGCTTTTGGCAAGTATCACCTCTACATCTATCTCTTCATGCAATCAATTGCCTTCTTCATTGCGGGATTTGGACAGGTTGGCACATCTATCCCGTCTTAGTGGATGCGTGATATCTCCTGGTCATCATCCCGTGCATCTCTGTTACTTGTCAGTGTCTCCTCAGAACCACAAGGACGCAGCAATGTCTTAAGCAATAGGCCGTCTTTGCTTCTTTTTTTTCACTTCTTCTGCTATACTGTCTCTTACAGTTCTGTTACTTGTAGAGAAGTTTGCAATTCTTTTAGGCCAAGCACAAGGAGTTGAAGTCAATACTTTATATGCCCTTCTTTTTAGTGTGTATACTGTGAAAAGTGATCATATGGAATTTTCGCTTTCGATGGGTTGTTTTACAGATGAATTTTTTCAAAGAAAAATGTGACTGAAAAGGATCACATGGTTTTTGTGAAGCAAAACTTTGCAATCATGGAGTGTTACAATCTTGTGGCCACTTCTTCACTTTTTTTGGTTGTATTCAGATAACACATCTTGTCCTGGAATGACAGTTCAGTTCACATTTCAAGCCTTTTCTTCAATGGTTTTGGACATTGAATGTGACAGACAGCAAACTTGAAGGGAAACACCAAAACAAACACTGACCGGCAGATGGAATGAATGAACATTAACACTCTATAATCTCTTGTAAACTCTTTTCTGTAAGAGCTAGTACTACTAAAAAATTAAACTACAAAAATGGATTGCTGTCTCAATAAATAGGAGTAATGGAAATTTCAAATTATGCAGACTGGACAACTGCATCTTTAATATTGACAGAAAAAACAGACCTGCCAAATATACGAGAAGGTGTAGATATTAATGTTGTTGGTTTGCACATGGAAGAACTCAAGTTTTATCCTGAACCATGAATTTTGACGAATTCTTAAACCTTGCCATCCTATGTGGGTTATGTATATCATAGACAAATTCAAATTCGTCTATATTAAATTTCAAACGTCTCTACATATTTGAATTTTTATAAGAGATAAAATTATATAATGGATGATTGTTTGTTCATCCCATTCTTGATACCTACCACCATATAAGTTAAGACTATCTACCACAGGTTCTTATTATGTGCATTTATAAAGAGAGTATACTAGTAATAATAACTTGAAAAAGAAACCGCACTATGCATCATTGTACAATATCATTTTGTGCTGCATAAACCCTGCTCATCTTTTAAGTCGCTTCAAATACAAACGTCTTTGATTTGAATTAGGTGCATATGATTCGAGTCATTCGACAAGTAGAGTTCCTCTCAGTCAGTTCCGGACCAAAGTATTTGGTGTAGCCCATAGGTGATTTGACACTTTACTAGTTTTAGGCACCCTAATTTCAGCGACGTTTACATGTTTCGTATGTACAAACTAACACAGTTTCTTGACTTAATGTATAATGTGTTGATAAGTAGAAAGACTAGTTTCCAGCTTCACTGAACTTACTTATTCCTCTGGATCCGATTTAGAGACTTCGGAAAAATGTTTGGACAATTATGACATGATTCATCTAATTTAAATGATAATTTGTGTACTCTATATATAGAGAAAACTCATAATAATACACTTTTTACTAAATGCATGCTACAATTTTAACATATTACAAATCAACTTAAAATTATATTAATTTATAAAATAACCCTATTAACTTGAATTTATCCAAATATATTTTTATTTATACATCTAAACTCTCTAACATGTGTCTTTCTCTTCGAATCTTCAAACAAAACATAATTAAAAAAAAAAAAAAAGGAGATTGAGATTATGATTTTTAAACAATTAGATAATATTATAAATAAATAAATTTAAATTTAATCAAATCATTTTAAATTAACATTTTTAACTTCTTTAAAAAATTTCTTAAAAATCACTAAGCAGGTTGTTTGATAGCCCTCGAGGCTGCAAAAACATCTCGTCTAGCACCGTAAGGCTGCCAAAATTCTGGCAGTAGCGCTTGACATACGGATTGTCCTCGCAGCCGGATTCCGGCATCCCTATCATTTTCAGATTTTTTTTAATTTTAGTGAAATATATTGATCTTAATATTTTAATGCTATAAAATAATTGTAAACAATATAGATATCAAATTAAAAAAATATTTACTTCTTTCAGATTTATAATCGATGTTGTAATCTAACTAATACTTGTGTTATATAATTTTTCATTCTCGTATCATATTTTAATATTTTTATATTATTATTTTTAATATTTTAAGTATTAGGAGGTTAAATAGAACATATGATAAATATAAAGACTAAATTTCATGTTTATAATATTTAAAATACATTATAATATATTAAAAAATATCATATATGTAATAAGAAGTGTTCTGTGATTAACAATCTCTTTCACAAAATAGTGGACGTTATGTACATGATTGGGCCAATGAGATCGAGTAGGTGTATAGCATTGACGTTCAGGGCCTTCAGGCCCAAACTTATAGCTTGTTTTATGCAGCAAATGGGCAAACTCTATGCATTTTTGTTCAAATGATGGATGTTCACTTTTATTGTATATTCATAACTACAACCGAAGGGTATATCGAAGGGGTGTTGAGGGGCACTCCGAGATGAGAAGTATGGGGATTCACTATAACGTTAGAAAAATATATTTACTAACATAAAAGTTAGATGACGTCTAAAACTTCTGTTAATGAGAATAAAAAAGTCATTTTCTATACGTTTTTCTTCCATGCCTTATCTAATTTTCCTTCATATTCACTCGATTTCCCTCCATTTATTATAGACATAAACTCTAATAAAATCCCCCAATTCCCAATTTCCTCATTTATGTCCAATTCTAACATTTTGACTAAAATTCCTAGTAATTCGAACATCACGGATGATAAAATTCCTACAATTTGCCAATGTAAGGTTTGAAGTGTTCGAATCACATCTTGGACGGACGGACATTCCAGTCGGATGTTCGAGAGATGTTGTTTCTTTAGGGGATATGTGTTAATTATTTGTATAGTTTCTGTTTTGATTGATTGTTTTCGTAGTGTAATTTGTTGATTTTTTTAATGAAATGTGCATTTTCGTATGGTTATTACAATGTTAAAATTTTTGTTCTTGTGATTGAAAAAGAACTTGAAACTGAAAATTTGTACACAAAGTGTCACTCGACACACCTACCTTTTGAAAAAAATTCAATATACACCATAAACTATTCAAAATGAAGAGTTCGCTACCTAAACCTTTTACTAAAACACTACTATTTTCCACTAACGGTCAAGTTAACACCGTCTAAGTCTTTTGACTTACTATCTAGTGCAGACTAAAAAAAAAAGTCTCGGTGTAAAATTAAAGTGAGCCAAAAGGTTTTAGTGAGAAATAAAATTGTCTCATTTATGAATTGTAACTAATATTGACTTGTTTAGTCATAAGGTGGTCGAGTGGTAAGGAAGCATAAGGTGATGGGTTCTAATTCCGATGGTGGTTGATTTTTTATCTTACTAGTTCTCCACATGGAGTCTCATGTTTAGTTTGTTAAGTATGTTAACATAGGATCTATATCGAATTCTAAAAAGATACTTCTTCTGTCCCGTACAGTAAGTCACATATTCCTGTTATGAAAGTCTCACGAAACTAAAAACATTCTAAAATTTAATAAAAACGTACATCTACTATCTAATTTAATATTTATATTATATTCAAAAAATACCCCACTAACTAATTAATAATTACATTATAACAATAAGCAATTGATTGTTTTAAAAAACATCGCGAAAAAATTTGTATCTTATATTATAAGAGTGAGGGAGTAAATAATAATTTTGACCTTTTTGTTTATTTAAAACGAGAGGCCAGATAGATGTAGTTGTACGGATTAATAATGTTAAACCTATGGTTTGGTTGCATACTTGCATAGCGATATCCGCCCCTTTGCAGCATCCAAAATCCAAGGACTCACCCACGCTATACACGTATCACCATTTCTTTATTCCTCACTCACTCACCAATCACCAACAAGCACAACTACACACGAGAAGAGCAGAGAAGGAACACCAGAACCACTCAACCACACCAAAACCTCCCTCACCACCACCAAATCAACCACCCATGGCCGCCACATTCGCCGCCGCATCAACCGCCACATTCGCCGCCACAAAGCTCTTCACCTCCTCCACCCCCAAACTCAAACACTCCATCTCCTTCCTCCCCAAACAATCCACCTTCTTCTCCACCACCACCTCCACCACTCTCCGCCACAGCATCTCCCCCAAATTCTCCACCAAAGCCTCCGCCACAATCTCCGTCGGCGACAAGCTCCCCGAATCCACCCTCTCCTACCTCGACTCCTCCGACGAGCTCCAGACCGTCTCCATCTCCGACCTCACCTCCAACAAGAAGGCCATCCTCCTCGCCGTACCTGGCGCCTTTACCCCCACTTGCTCACAGAAGCATCTCCCTGGATACGTCGAGAAGGCTGCCGAGTTCAAGGCCAAGGGCGTTGACACGATTGCTTGCATTTCGGTCAATGATGCTTTCGTCATGAAGGCGTGGAAGAAGGATTTGAATATTGGGGATGATGTGTTGTTGCTCAGTGATGGGAATGGTGATTTGACTAGGGCGATTGGGTGTGAGCTCGATTTAAGCGATAAGCCGATTGGACTGGGGGTTAGGTCGAGGAGGTATGCAATGTATGTTGTCGATGGGGTGGTGAAGATTCTTAACTTGGAGGAAGGTGGAGCGTTCAATGTTAGCAGTGCTGAGGATATGCTTAAGGCCATTTGAGGAAGATGGTAAACTAAACTGTTTGAATTGTGCTTCTGTTTGTTTTGCTTGTTGAGGAATGAGCTTCTTATGGTTCGGATTAGTACTTGTTTTTCGGCATGTTTTCGATGCATTGTATGTTTAAGTGAGATGGTGATGTTATGTAGTGGGAATAAATTCAGATGTTGAACTTGGATGCATGTTTTTTGCAAAATGGTAGTTGGGCACTTTGGCTTATGTTTTCTGTAGCTGCCTTTTGATTTCTTCTACTTTTGCTTAGTATGAGCTAGTCGAGCTTATATGAATAGTACTATGTCTTTCTGCTCTTGCTTGTTGAATGCTCTTAAGGTCTTTAATTGCTCTAAGGAAAGGAAATTACGGTGGAATGATCACTCGTTATGTCTAGTTGTTGACATGAGGTGAGATTTGGAATCGAGTTATTTTCGTCAAGGGATGTGCCTTCTGCATACTTTGTTAGATCATGTTTGTTTCTTTTTAGGTGTGAGAAATTGCGAAAATAGGATTGGGTGAGGGCAATTCTTGAGTTATAGTGACACTCAGCTAGTTATGTGATTGAAATGTTGGTGTCCTTTAAGAGTTTTATCTAGGTTTGAGGTCAACATTGAAATTCCTGGAATATGAAGGGTATGATATTAAGTATAAGCACTTTGGAAATGGACATGCTATTGAATGATATCACTGCAAAATATATGGTAACAACTAACAAGAGTGGTTGCTACATTTCAGTGAACCTTATGTTTTAGAGTTAGTAATTGGTTTTGGCAGGTGGTATATACGAACTTGTGTTTTATGCTGTTGGATAATGCTAGGGCAGTTCTTCATAGTGTAGCTATGTTCTGGTAGGTTGAGAACTTGAGGTGAAAGTGTCAAATTAAACAATTTAGACAGGTATTAAGAAATCAGAGCCATTTTTTCTCTGGCAATCTACCCCCTAAGATCCAAGTTGTATTTGTATTATTTCTTCTGTCAATGTTCCTTGTTCGGTAGGGTAACTAATACCAGAAGTACTGTTCTGTGCCTTGTGAGGCTGCAAGTCTAAGTTCACTTCAGCTTTAAGGCTTGATCTACTTTCTTGTTTAAATTATTTATATTATTGATAAATTTAACAAGGTGTTGACTTAAATCGCATGCCATTGCAATAAAAAGGTTCCATGTAGAGCGAGGTTGATGCCTCTGTCTTAGTATAATTTGAGTGTAAATTTGAGATTGTTTAAAATTTGTTGGGTGTGGTGTAACTTCCTTTTTTTAATAATGTATGATGTATTGTGGGATGACTAAAATGACAAGTGTATGAAGTTATGTGGGATGGGAGAGTAAGAGTAAAGACTTAACAACTGCTGAATCTTGTTGGAATCGGCATTGATCTGCAGCTGGTATAGTACGCTTGTAATTCAGTAGCATTCTTGGATTGTTGATTGTCTTTAGACTTGATTTTAAAGTTGAGCACACCATTGTTTGATGCAGTAAAGTCCATCTAGATTCAGCTCAAACACAATATAAACCTGAAGCTATAGATCTCAAGTTATGCTCCAACCTTGTGATTCTGTCAGTTCATCTTCTGATCCTAACTCTTTTAATAAGTGTATGCTCATAATGATGATGAGAATGCTTCTAAGTTTCTAGTTAGTTTAATACTATTTCCATGTGCTTACTGTCAGTATAAATCAAAGCAATCTGATTTCCCAATATAATGTGGTGTAGATTGTTAAGTTGTATACTAACTTGTTCTGTCTCATTAAATTTAAACATGATACAGGTTTAAGATTACCACCTTGTTGTTTTTGAAGTATTAATTTATACTCATGTAGTCATGTTAGTAGAAATGTTAGGTGCTTCCATTGCAAGATTTCTCATGGAACTTTTGTCGTTTACATCTTATACAAGTTGTCATTTGCTCTCTAATTTTGAAGCGAACATGATGAAAAATTCCTATTCGCCTAAGGATAGCATTGTCATTTGTAATTGGGTCCTAGTAGTATACTCACAGAAGTAAAACTCTATCTATCCCTCTGCATTCTCCTTTTCTGACTCAAACTGCTAGATTGAATTCCCATAACCTAAAGTTGATGCGGTCATATATTCTCGATAAATCTGAAAGCTTGGTTGGCGGAGGTTTAGATCATGCTGAATGAAAAATCTAACCAAAGTGTAAGTCGTGCTAGAGTAGCCCTGCGACTAAACCCTTTTGCCCTGCCTGTATGTGTCACACCATAAGAAGTAATAACATGACAAAAGCATATGAAGTAATTGTGGGACGGGCTATGGAGCCGGTAGTACGAAAAGGATTTTTTATTTTTCTTAAGATATTTTTTCATATGGACCTTATTTTCACTTAGTTCATGATTCTGATTGGTATAGAATTTGAATGGGTATTTGGATGGATTTTGGTGATATTGTGTTTGGAATGGAATTGAAATGGGGATATCTGAAGTGTATTTTAGGCCAAATCATTGTTCATCGATCCAAATAGACCGATTACAATTGTATAGCAATCAGTCCTTATATTTTTTCCCGAATTAGTCCCTGTCATTTGATGCATCTGCACCGTCACAGATCTAGGTCATGGACTTTACGTTTCATTTAGACTTGAACCTCACCAACCATTGTTCTTTTTTTAGTCGATGGCATGAAGTCGGTCGGACATTGATCCATAATATTTTGATGTGTTTTGAGTTTTAGTTGTTAAAAAGGGAAAATATTATTGACAGAAGAAGGGGAACACTGAAAGAAAATTTAGACCACAAGTTAAATGAATAACATGTCGAATTGTTCATCGTTGACATTGTAGGTCTAACTTGCAGGTGACATACAAAACCATGCGCAGGCATCAGATTCTTGAAACTACAATCATTGATTAAAATTCTATTAGAGAAGAATAAAAGAAGATCATTAAATTGTATTTTTCTCTGAAAGAATTCAAATATTTCACATGAATCACTAAATAATTGTGCTTGCATAGTGATGGTGGAGTGATGCATCGCTCCCATAGTCATTTGTCATGAGACTTGTGACTTTACAAAATTAAACATTAAATTTTGGCTGACAGTATAAAACTATTATTTAGCTCGACGTTGTTTATCACTATCTTTTCAATTGACATTTTATTTTTTTTATAAAATATTTATTATTTGATCGTGAAGTTTTTTAAACTAACTGAAAAATTAACTGGTTTAAGAAGCTAATCAGGTTAGTATTAGTACGTTGAAAATAAATTACATAATCGGCTACTTTTTAGCTATCTTTCTAGCTAGTTTTGTTATATATCTATTCTGGATTACTAAGACTGGGAAAAGAAGTGTTCAAATAATCTACTTTATATTTGGCAAGTGGCAACTTTATACTACTATCATTCATCAGTATTGTTTTGCTTTTGTCTTGATAGTGAATCCGGTGGGTAAGATAACTGGTAAATTAGGAACTTGAATACACATGCATCATTGAATAGTATATGCCTCACATATTCCTTGTTACTGTACTATTTAGATTAGATGTCATTTAGATGGTAGATCCGTGTTAAACTTGTCCAACAACTTCGCTAACTGAATCAGCAGTACGCATCTGAAATTCTGAACTGCTAGGGTCGGATCCGAATCAGTCAAGTGTCCGAACCTATTTAATAATTTTAATCTTATCCGAGCTGATAATCTGAAAATGTATGTCATCTTTAATGAAACAGGGAACACTTAAAATATCGGTGACACAATATAAGTACCTCGGATTCTTGACATATGATCCGTATTGTACTTGAATCAATGTTCACATCAACATTGGCATTTCCTCTTGACAGGAAATAAATAAAACAAAGGGTGCGGGGAAGGAATGGCATGTAAAAGTGATTCCGTACATTTTTAATTTACAAAATTTTAGAAAATGATATTCGACAGTAGAAAGCAGAATACATCTTTGTTTCTTGCAAATTTATGTGGAGCCGATTGGCTATTCATAAACTTGGCCACCCACCAAGGCAATTCGTATTCATCGAACGAGCCCAGTGACCCTGTTGTCTGTCGCCTGCTTAATCTCTACCTCAAGCATATGCTTATCAGCTTTGACCCAAAGAAATAAAACGAAAAATGTGGGAAAATGCATAGTAGACATCATCAAATGCAAGTCCTTTAAACAAACAATCTTATTCATAGAGGCAATGGATCACTTGGAGTTTACCACGTGCGTGCACGAAGGAAAGACAAATTGAGCGGGGAATAATATTTATTAACTTTTTAAATAGTCATATTATTTTGAAAAATAATCTATATAATATATAAAAATCAAAACACAATTAATAAAAATAGAACTCAACTTGAAATACCTCAATTTTATTGACGTTTTTGTGTACATTTTGTATTTGGATTTCTTGTGCATACTTTTCTTTCTACTAACATATACTAGCAAAATATGGTTTTGTCTCTCCATGATATATACGACCACCCATGGCTATATCATGACTCGAGAGTCATATCTCTTGGGCCCCAAGGCTACACGTGAATTTAAGTTGGCAATTTATCTAATTTAACATTTTTTTTTTAATAAATTGAACTTTGTATTGAGAGAAAAATGAAAAAAGAGTACTACAAAAAAAGTAAAGAAGACTCTCAATCCGGAAAGTCAAGAGAGAAAATAAACGTAAAAGCGAAAGCGAACAATGGAAGTCGCCATCTATCCAAAATTACCCATCTGCCATATGACTCCAAGACCCCCGCGTAACAGTCTGCATAGCTTTGCGGGCACATGTAAAAGCCTCCTTTTCCATTATAGGCTCATAAGATGGAACAAATCCATCAGCATAGTTTACCCTCATCCCCACATTTGTCTTAACTCCCATTGTCCTCTTATAACCACTTTCATGTAAAACTTTTTTTCCAGCTGCCCTTGTAAAGCTTCTAGTAATTCTTTTCTGGCTAACAGCTAGAGGGCCCTTGTC
>JAYMSP010002986.1:0-21652 GCA_036897095.1 Plantago elongata
ACTCACATCCATTTCACTTTCCTTGAATGGTTTTGAAAATTCATTTCTGGTCCCAAATTAGTTAACGGGTTTCTTACTAATTTAGACCATCAGTCTCAGTCCATACATCATTTTCGAATCCAATGTGCTATATTCATTTCATTTCCGAAACTACACAAGTTAGTCAATAGTTAATTATTGTGATATGAGCAATGTGTATAAATTATTTGGGATATAATTTAAATAAGAAAATATTAAAATTTTATATTAAAAAATACAATTTAAATTGAGTTTTTTTTAATTTAAATCGTCCAAATGACTTCATGATCAAAAGCTAAGTCTAATCTTGTTTCAATATTATAAATATGAACGAGCTGATTTTGTATATTTATATTATATATGTGGAAGGAAAAGGTATGTTTAATTGTTATGAAATGTAGGTAATGAATCACAACTCAGTTGATAAAACGCTTCACCTTCAATCAATAAGTCGGGAGTTTGAAATACTCTTTAAAGAAAAGTATTATGAGATGTATCTCCTCCGGAAAAAGATAACATAGAGGATTAGGCTCCAGAGTACTTATAATTACTTGTCTTTGTCTTTGACCAAACAGGACGATATGGGATTGAATTCATATCAACATTTTGGTGATAAAAGTTAGATTTCTTGGGACTCATCAATTCAAACCTGCAGAGTTAAATTTTCTTTCTTGCCCAAAATAACCAATCAATTTAGACACAGTAGAACATTTGGACCGTGACTTTTGCATGAGAGGGAAAGCAATGAAATGAAACGCGCAATATTTAAAATTATGTGCAAAGAAATATAGTGGCGATTTGTTATACAATTGTAATCGGTCTATTTGACTCAAAAATATTCATTTGGCTTAAAATATACTTTAAATACCTCATTTCAATTTCATTCCAAACACAATTTCACCAAAATACATCCAAATATCCATTCAAATTTTATACCGATCTACCCTCTAGTTATATGTGTAGCACGGTTTATTTTAGATAATCTGAACAACCTATAAAGATCATTTATCTAGCTTATAAGCTATTAAATAGAACTTCACGTAACAAACTTATATACGTAATAAGCTAACCAAGCTATTAATACCTAACGGTAAATACATCCCTAGTTCTTCTATAAATACATCTGCTGCTGCTGCTGCTGCTTCCATGATGACATCAATTCACAACTTGAGAAATTTCACATTCTTCATCTTCTTCTTCTACTTCCTCCATTCAACTGATCAAGTTCCTTTTTCTATGTTCTCCAAATTTCACAATTACTATCATACACAGTTGCACTTCTATAACTCCAAATACTATTTTGTATCTAGACACTAGAATCTGCAACTGCCTCTCATGCTAAAATACTTCCCTCTAATTTTCTTCGATCCTCCGCGAGCATATTAGCGTCTGAATCCTTCTGAGCAAGTGGAACCGGTTTCAGAGAACGTGACAGATGATGCAACAGGTGAGTTGTTTAAGCTTAATTGCTAGATTGTTCACGCCACTTCAATTGACCAATGCATACATGTACTAATTTCTTGTGCTGTTTCATAATCAACTTTGCAGAAGAGATGAATGATACTACAGGGGATGAAATTGCAGAGATTTCAGAATCCACTGAACAAATGCAACCTGTGACGGAGATCATCGCGACAGGCATAGTAGAAACAGGTAAGTTTTTGAGCTATCTAGCTAGCCTTTTAATTCAACTTTAATTCTACCATGCTCTTGCATACATTACTTGTTTCGTAAGCTATTCTGAAATTTAACTTTGCAGAAGTCGTCATTGAATCCCAGTAAATCGGTTTTAGAGGCTGTGATGGCTGATGCAGCAGGTGAATTATTTGAGTTAGCTAAAATGTTCACTCTACTTCAATTCAAACATAGATGTAATGATATACATGTACTAATTTCTTAAGTTATTTCAAATTAACTTTGCAGAAGAGGTGGATGATCTTCCATTGAGGAAATAAGGCTGACAGTGCGAATAATAGATGATCCTACACTCCCATGCATGACCAATCGGACATGGTTTCTAGGGATGTTAATTCAGATGTTCCTAAACCGGTTCTTTGGTTACGCGCATCTCTATCACATCCATTGCCCAACAACTAATGTCACCCCTTTGAAAACTTAACATATATCAATAATGTATATTAAATGTAACATTTTATAACATTGTACACATAACATCGATATTTTGTACATACATCCTTTGATATCACTGCAAAAAGTTCATAGCAATAATGTTTAAATGAAAATTTCTAAAGATTCGAAGGCAACTATAAAAGAAAATCTTATTTGTTGAGAAATCAATAAATTCGCCTTATAATCTTGGTTGCCCAAGTTATATTACAACAACATTTCCACAACTAAGAACAAAGTTTGATAGAAGATCACAAAAGTTCTTATTTATCAGATTTCCCATTTTCCCACTCATGTTCATGAATAAGAGAAATGAAACGATTATCTTGTTCATCCGTCTCAAAGAAAATAATTGCAGAAGATGATCTCGTTATTATTTGTTTTCAATATTTAAGTGAACAATAAGGGTTTCGTGGTGTAGTTGGTTATCACGTCAGTCTAACACACTGAAGGTCTCCGGTTCGAACCCGGGCGAAGCCAATAATATTCTTTTCATCCAACCATAATGGTTTTCTTTTTTGTATTGCATTTTCTAGGTTGTCCCAAAATTCCCCAGTCAGTATAATCCAACCAAGCCGATATACAAGACATTTCATTCTTGAAATTGTTAACAAGGTACAAGGGTTTGATATCTCAACATTATCAAAAGGCGAATTCATTTTGTTATTGATAAATAATCCATGGTTATGTTTATGCACAGCAGCACGGATTAAGTGCTTACAATTTCCCTGGCCTTGTATCTGCCAATATTCAAATTAACAGAGGGCATTCCAGCACTTGAAATCATTAAGATCACACAGAATGAAGAGTTATAAATAGCCACAATCTATGAAAGCTCAAGAGAGTAACAGAGCTACCAACCTTACAAAGTCCAATTTTTTCTTAAAGGCTTTCCCTGCTTCGGAGATGGAGTAATTTCGAATATGGAAGGATATCAAGATGACAAGAAATGTGAATAAACTTATACTGTGGTGTAGGAATATGTTACAGAAGGATGCTCAAAACTAATTGTTACTAGTTACACCTACTACATATAACCTTGAAGAATAATTTAAAACGAATGCTAGAAAACTTCAATAAGAATGAATTAATAGTGTCAAAATGGATATTTGGATTGAATTCGGACATGGCTAAGCTATACCAAAATCCAAATCATAAAACCCGTCAGATTTTCTTTAGGGATGTAGTCCACAGGAGGTCAGTATCAGATTGCACCGTTACTACTTCCTCTTTCACGATATTTGATGTGCTGACTAAACCACCGAATCTCATTTCTGAATCAGCTGAAACGCAAAGCAACATAAATGGCCAAACCATGAGTATACAACAAAACAACGTTATTAACCATATAATTAAAAAATCCCTGGTCTGAATATCAAGAGAATAACTGTGTTAAATATCAAAGTTGAGAAACACAGATGTCCCCCTATAGTTTGAACGAAATCACTTATTCCACAAAAAGTTGGGTAGTATTACATCTATAGAGGGTTAGAGAGGGAGGTATACATATGAAACCTATATCAGTAGGACACAGAGTGGTATATGTAAACTTAACACAGATTTTTGAGGATTAATTCAGGTAAAAGGCAGATATATCAACCCAGGTCTTATTCTGTAACTTTTCCATTTCAACTCGAGCCCACCAAAAGTTGGCCCACTAGTAGACGCGAATTATTCACATTGTGAATTATAAATAGTCTGATAATTGAAAACATTGTTAGAGATGCTTACTCAGATTCCATTCAAGTCCTGTGGTTGTAGTACTTTTTGAAGGCCCAACAATAGGTACTAGTCCACAATGCGGTCCCTCAAAAGCAGACTGGATATGGAGTTCATGACGATGACTGCACGGAAGAAGTTGGATGAGGCAATCATCAGATAGAAGAATTATCCGCACGGTTGGGAAACGGCACAGAACATTAATATTTCCAACTTCATGGTCAAATCTTCCACCTAGAGCTCCGGAAGCAAGTATGCAGAGCTGAAATAAACTGAGTTAGATTTCATACCCTCACCAGGCCAATAGATGCAGGCGTGTAAGTAAGAGAAATGAAGTAAAACCATCTGCCTCAAATTTAGACTTCTAGATTTGGGAACCCTCAAGCAAATAGACAAGTCTGGGGAAGGAATATTAAATCCTAGCAACGGTAGAGGAGGAAAGTAAAACTAAACTACGGTATCATCCACCCTAGGAATCACGTGAGTTCCTCTTTAGTCTTTACCCATTTATTTTCTTTGGTGAGTTTCACATGCCCTGATCTAAGTCCCAACCCAGATGCCATGCTATAATGACCAAGACAAACAAATATAGGCATACAGCAGATACAAAGCATGGAAAAAATCTGACAAGGAACAGAACATACATACATTTTGGTTCTTAAACCTTGGCAAATCAAGGATATAGGCAACACATTTATGCAAATCCGTTGTGTCCTGGTCATCTGAAGCATCGACGGCCTCTGCTCCCTGCATTAAATAGCATGTTTGTACTGAGAACCGTTCTAAGAAGTTGCAAAAAAACAAATAAAGTATGGAACTTGAAATGATAAGTATAGAACAATATTGTACTAACAGCTATGGTAAATTAACAGATATATTGGCTAATACGACACATATGCATAGAAACATATTGTAAAGATTATGGTATAAGTTCGCAACTTTCCCAGATACGTCCACTATAATGAGCTATATAACATTTGCAGATAAACGTCCTGGTAACGGTGATTGCCAAAGAAAGATCCATCTCAAGTATGCCAGTCTATAATGAACCACATCAATGTATTGATGTTCTATAATCTCTTTCGAAATTCTCAACTCTGAAAATCCCATTCCTCAGTAGCAACAATCTTGTAACATTTTGAAGATGATTGTGAAAGAGAAAGAGTGTAAAAATTATCTTACCGCATTTTTGTAGAATTCCAATACTTCTTCTCGGATTGAATCCATGTCGCCTTTTATTACATCTGGCCTGTACCTGAACCAAATCATAATTCTCAAGGCGTCAATTATCATCAAAGATTTAAACAACCAAAGAACCTATAGAACATCATACGACTTTTCAAATCCAGTGTAAGACTCACAACCACAATAACACGATCAAATCATATCAAACAAGGATAAACAATCTTTTACAATAAAGCTGAAACAAGGATAAATACATTATACATGATCTCCAGGAAATCAGCCCAAACACAAATAGTCGTGGTCCAAACATAGAAAAGAGTAAAAGACAATACACGTGGCGTAAATTTAAACACCAGAAAGTAACTCTTTTCTTTTCCACTGAAATCAAGCCAGATGGTTACTTGTAAGTATCGTAAAACCAGTATTAGCTGAAGCAACAATACCAATTCGTGCCGTTATGAATATATATAACTCATTAGACCGGGTGATACTGTGATAGGATAGGACCATTTAGCAATTCGAAAGATTTCACTCATGTTATAATTCTCATATCCAGAAAAAGGACAACATACTAAAAATGGAGTTCACCAGTCATCAGACAGGATTCATATATTCGTATACTCAAAGTCACAAACCTATTAAAACAAGTAATCATCCACCGATAAAATAGCATAGCTAGAGTTGTCTGTTGTCAATCAGCTCCAGAATATCGAATCATCCATTGGAGTCAATTGAGTAAACAGTATAAAATTAGTACCTGTTACGAATCTCGAAAGCATCTTTGTCAGGAAACAACAGAGGCAATTCATCAAACAGGCGGTTGGCGCCACCATCAGCGCACAAACGAAGCTGTGCTGCAAAATAAGCATAAAAGTTATAAAATTCGAAAACAGTTAAATTGTATGGCAAGCGATTAAAATCGTTAAAAACATCTATTTTAACCGGGTTTTCATGATTAATGACTTGCCAGACAGACTGAACAATTGCACAAACAAGTGAGAGAAGGTAAGTAAGATAATCTACCCACCGTTTTCCCATAGGAGAGGAGTAAATCGCGGCAATGGACGGTTGAGGATGACCAGGGCGTAGTTGGGACCGCCGTCAGCCGGTGGATTGCGGTGGAGGAAGGTGGAGGAGTGAGACATTAACTCCATTGTCAGATTGATTAGCGGTTCGAAGATGAATCGAAGCAATAGATTGGCTACAAGATATGTATGAATCGAGTCAATAGAAAAAACAAAGCTTCATTTTTGAGGTCAACGGGCGTGTTACGTTTCCACTTTTCAGGATTCGGTTTCCTGTATTCACACGATTGCAGGATTCCGGACGACTGGTCCACCCGAATATATATTTTATTTAGTATTTTAATGTGTCGAGTTTGACTTTTCGATTAATAAAAAAGACGGTGGATCGCAAAAGCATTATTGAATATTCATCACGAAAGAATATAATTATGAAATTGTATTGAATGTATAACATGTATGTGTATATATAGACTAGTAGCTACGTATTCTAACAAGAATAGGAAACCTAATTAACTAGGCTCTAGTAGTCCACTCAATATACAATACTACTAAAATATACTTATCTCATAATCATGTGGAAAATAGGAATTGTTTCCTTTTTTATTATTTATTCTTAAATCAAAGGAAGCCGAATTGCAAATATAAATTGTTTCATTAAATTCATTTTTGTGGAAATACATTAGCTGTATTGAAATAATAAATGGCTATAATATTTTAATAAATTTAAGGTCGAGACCATCACAACGGAAATAGACTCGGTAAGTAATTATATCGGCAAATGAGATGCTGCGATGTACAAAATATCTCCACCGTGATGGAGCAATTAAGAGAGTACACTGTCTAATAAGGCCTTTTCAATTCAAAATTTAAATTTGTGTACTTCCAACATAACAAAGTTTAAAATTTGTGGTTCTGTTTGTGAAAAAATGAGAAATAGAATTACATGATTATAAATTTTCTGAACCATGATCAAGGTTTTTAAACAACGAAACCGAATTATTGGTCGGAGGGAAATAACTATTAATGAATCAGTATTGGAAGACTACTTCTGGTAAGCTTTCTCAAGTTTCCATTTCTTTAGTATTTTCTTGAATGAATCAGTATTTCAACTCTGCTTTGATAGTTGGCCCTTCAGTTTCCTCAAAAGACTAGCACAATCTTTATTTGAATGTGATAACTAATAATAACAGTTGACCCGCCAAATACGGCACTGCTAATTTGTATTATTGATTTATTATCATTTGATATGTTGATTGATTATGTATAATTGTAATCTTGAATTCGTGTAATCATAGATTAAAGAGAGAATTCTTGAATCATAGAGCTTTTTTCCAACAAAAAAAGAGATCTTTTGCAAAAAAGAGTGACTTTTGCAACAGAAAAAGAATGGCTGGAATCCTCATTAGTGTCATTGCAGAAGGGATTCTGAAAAAGCTCTTCTTGCTTGCCTCTGAGGAGGTGAGTCTCCATTGGGGTCTTAAAGAAGACACCGAGAAGCTGGCTGAAAAAATGCAGATGGTTCAGGCTTTACTATGTGATGTTGAGAATAAGCCTCTGCTTAAGAGTGCTGCCATTGCGCTGTGGATCGAGAAGCTCAAGGATATCGCACTTGATGCTGACAATGTGCTCGACGAGTTGTCATATGAAGCCGTTCGTTTGAAAGTCGAGGTGAGGGACTCGAAGCGCAATAAGGTTCGGAATTTCTTTTCTTCCTCGAACACACTTGCTTTCCGTCGTAAATTGGGGACCAAGATCAAGAATATCAATAAACTGTTAGATGAACTTAACCATGAAGCAAGTGGTATTGGGCTTATAGGAGCTGAGTTTGTGAATGCACCTGTAGGACTTTATGAGATCGTGCAAACAGGTCCGTTTGTGGATGATTCGGGTATCGTGGGAAGGAGTAAGGACATATCGAGCATAGTGGGTTGGTTAGTGAATTATAAGGATGAGGAGGAGTTATCGGTTATTGGCATAGTAGGGATGCCGGGTCAGGGGAAGACCACTGTTGCACAGTTAGTTTACAAGAGTGATGAGGTTGTGAGGAACTTTGATCACAGGTTGTGGGTTTGCGTGTCTGATAACTTTAGCGTGGATAGGCTTTTGAATGAAATGGTTGAAGCTATGACACAATCGCGTTCTGAAATGACGAACAGGGAAGCATTGGTGAAGAAACTCCAAGGGATGATCAGCAATAAGAGATTCTTGCTCGTACTTGATGATGTTTGGAACAAGAATCGAGCCAAATGGAATTCGATGAGGAGTTGTTTGCTAGAGGTTGGCGGTTCAAGTGGAAGCAAAATAATGATAACTACTCGTAGTGAAGATGTTTGTTTGACAATGCAAACATGTCTGACACACCGTCTTGACACACTGTCGGATGAGGAGAGTTGGATCTTGTTCAGTCGAGTTGCATTTGCTGATGGTGGCGCTATGGAGGCTCCGGGATTTATTTCCATTGGTAAAAGAGTTCTGAGTAGGTGTGGTGGCGTGCCACTAGCAGTAAAGGCTCTGGCGGGCTTGCTTTATGCTAAAAGAGATGAAAGGGAGTGGTTGAGTATTGAAAGAAGTGAACTATGGAATTCATCGGTGGGTGAGGATACAGTGCTACCATCGCTAAGGCTGAGCTACAACCATTTGCCTTCCTTGTCTCTGAAACAGTGTTTTGGTTTCTGTTCTCTTTTCCCAAAGGACTCTGTCATGGAAAAGGATAAGCTAATTCAACTTTGGATAGCTCAAGGTTTTCTCAATTGCTCTAAGGTGAATAAAATAGAAATGGAGGATGTTGGCTCAAATTATTTGAACATCTTACTGCAAAATTCTCTTTTGCAAGTAGACAAAAAGGATGACTATGGTAACATGAGTACTTTTAAGATGCATGATCTCGTTCATGATCTTGCTTTGGATGTATCCAAGAACTACTGTTTACTAACAGACAGCTGGGACGATGTAAATGAGAATATCAAGGTTGTGAATTTATCTCTTATATCTGGTGAAAAGACTTTAGAGGTGATGAACAATGTTAACTCTCTAAGGCTGCGAACACTGTTTTTTGGTGGTGGTGGTGGTTTACATGGAGATTTGCTCAAAAAGTTCAGAAAACTGCGTATTTTGGTCCTAAGCAGCAGTGCTATCTTTGAGCTTCCTAATTCAATTGGAAAGTTGAGGCATCTACGACTTCTTGATGTTTCAGAAACTAAAATGATAGGAGTGCCTCAGTCTTTAACCAAACTCTATAATTTGCAGACCTTAAGGTTTCATGCTTTGGAAATCTTACCAGAGAATTTTGGAAATTTTGTAAACCTGAGACATTTTTATATTCAAAATACAGAACTCTCTGACGATGATAAGCCCAAGTGCTTGCTCCCTGGGATCGGGAAGCTAAAATTTCTTCAATCTATACCCTATTTTGTGGTAAGCCAAGAGGAGGGATGTCGAATAAATGAGCTCAAAGGTCTGACTAGCTTGTGTGGTTACTTGAGAATTTATGGCCTTGAAATGTTACGGAATGGTGATGAAGCTATGGAAGCAAATCTGGAAGGGAAGCCAAATATTCATACTCTGGAATATCACTGGACTTCACGAGAAGCAGCAGCATATTATGTCAATGATGAGGATGTCTTGGAATTTATGCAACCTCACTCGAATATAAAAGGTATAACGATTGGAGGGTATCACGCTTCAAGTTTCCCATCGTGGATCATGGGGCACAGTTGCTCTTCTTTACTCCGCAACCTAGTAAAAATTGCATTCGAGTATTGTGATATGTGTACTCAGCTTCCACCACTTGGGTGTTTGCCTTGTCTTAGGATTGTGAAGGTGCTTGGTATGGACAGTGTGTCGTTCATTGGAAATGAATTTTATGGTTTGGACTATCTCACCGGTACAGATAATATTGTTAACGAGATCACTGTGTTTCCAGCACTGAAGCAACTTGAATTGAGCAGCATGGATTTCTTAGAGGCCTGGTTGGACATCGACAGATCACAATGTTCGCATTTGGGAATAAAAGAATTTCCTCATTTGGAGGAGCTCGTGATATCACTATGTAGTGATTTAAATTATCTACGTGATATGAGAAGTTTAACATCTCTTCAGAAATTAAGGATAGCATTCTGCAGGAAGCTGCTCTTACTACCAGATGATATTGGAATGCTTGAATCACTTGAAAGTCTCCGCATAGAATACTGCTCTGATCTTGTCATGCTTCCAGATATCCATCGCCTGAGATCCCTCCGTTATCTCTGTATTGAATCCTGTCCCAGTGTAACATATCTTCCGTTTGGGATAGAGAACCTCAAGTTGCTTCAGGATTTGAGAGTAGTTGGTCTTCCGGAACTTGTGGAATTTCCAGATGTAGGGGGACTGCAATCTCTACGTTGGTTAGATATTGAAGATTGTCAAAATCTGAATTCTTTACCAAGCGGTCTTGAACTCTGCACCTTACTAGACTATGTTATAGTACGTGGTTGTTCCTTTCTTCTCCTAGAGGGTCTGCGTTGCTTGGCCAGACTAAGAAAGCTAGTACTAGGCCCGTTCTCAAATGATTTTGAATACTTCCCCTGGTTCTGTGCTGAAAATTCAGATGGAAATGATAATTTCGGACATCACTTTGCATCTCTAGAAACTCTGACCTTGTATGGATGGCCGAAGCTCACATCTTTGCCACAAGAACTCCAATTCTATTCATTGACATATCTGTCAATAATTGAGTTCAATGGGTTGTTGGATCTTCCGGAGTGGTTGGGTAATATCAAATCTCTTCAGACCATTAGAATTTGGAGGTGCCACAATCTTATGTATTTCCCGTCGGCTAAAGCAATGCAATCTCTCAAGAATTTACAGAAACTGGAAATTGTTGATTGTCCCCTACTGGAAGAAAGATGTGCAGCAGGAACAGGCCCAGAATGGCACAAAATTGCCCATATTCCAGCACTCAAAATAAGGGCAGATCTCAAATGAATGCCAAATGATCTTTGTGAGTAATTTTGCCCTATTGTGTGAATAGCCTTACATTCCTACTTTTCTCTCTATCTTCTTTCATTACAGTTTTCTCATCTTCTTGTCCTGCAGTTGAAAACATTGAATGCGTACAACTGTATGTGGCTGCACGTTATTTCAGTAATTCAGGTAAATGCCACTGTGATGATTTGTCTACTGCAACTATAAATGTACAGTTAACGATTGAAGCTTGGTGTATAAGAGTGACTTTTCCTTCTTCAATATAAGAACTTGTAGGATTAATGTTTCTGGAAGTAGCTTCTCATGACCGAATTTTTCGTTTACTTTGAAGCAGTTGAGACTTGAGAGAATTATATATGGTCATGTTACACAATCTATCTTATAACATTGCATGAGTGTCTGACTTATACAAACAGAAAATTCATTCAACCTTATTTAATCTCTATATACGCATGGTGGTATATGGAACTATATATCAATAATTTATGAAGGCAACGTCGCAACATGGTGTTTAATAGTTCTTCTTCTCCACATTCTCCAGCTTTTTTTACCCCACCGTGGTATCCATCTCTGAAGGAAAGGGAATATAAACGCCACTGTCATAAGAACATAAACCACAGCTTGTGTTCGCGGTTCTGTTCCCTTGATGATAGTGTTGACAGCAACGCCGTAAGTGAACATCATAGAGTAAAGTGATATAAGCAGTTCCCTCTGGAATGGAAATCTTGCTGTGAGATAGATTATTATGCACACTGAAGCAGTGAGTCCCAATGAGTTGGTGAACAGAAACAGATACGACGAAACATGAGAGCCAAAAATTGCTGAAGCTGCAGCCAGAGCAGAACCTCCTACAGGACCTATGCGAGTTCTAGGCTGAGAGTTATTTAGATTGGAAGTGTCTGATACTGGATCGAAAATGCCACTTGGAGGAGTCATACCGGCTTGAAAGGTAACAGTGGCAATTAGTGCAGCTACTACTAACAGAACATTGCGCGTGTCACTTGGTGAATCTCTTTCTTCCTGGAACTTGAAGTATTCAAACCAATTCTTTGAAAGTACCGGTTCTAGAGCTTGCTTGATTCGCTTTGAGCTAGTTTCCTGTTTAAATGTCGACGTGTCTCGTTTTAGTACAATACCATTTTGTGTCTGTAACAGTTTCATGACCTTGACATCATGTGAGTCTTGTATCATAAGTTCCAATATATCCAATGCAGTCAATCCCTTCGCGTTTTCTGCATTTACATTCACTGTCCCCTTGAAAGTCGAGTTTTCACCGAGTAGCAGCTCTAAACACTGCAAAAACAGTAGTATCAGTATATTCATTCAAAACTTGACAGCAAAGACATGATCACAGCATGAAAAAGATACATACCATATGCTGTTTAGTCAGAACAGCATGATGTATCACAGTATTCTCATCTCCATCTCCCATATTGATCATCGCTTCCCTCCCTTGCTGTTCGATCCATTTCAACAGGGAAACAAAGACATCAAATTGGAAGCTTTTAACCGCTAGATGAAGTACAGTTTCCTCATGAACCGTGACATCTTCAATAGAATCCGGAGAACTAATCAGTAACTTATCTACAATATCCACCCTCCCCTTCATAGCCGCGTAATGAAGGGCAGTCCTCCGATCTTTGCCTCTGAGTCGAACCAAATCTTTGTTAAAAGACAGCAACTCTTTTACCATCCCCAAGTTCCCCATTATCACAGCTATATCCAGAAGCCGAAAACCATCCTTGTCAAATTCTCCAGCACCATCAGGATAAAGTTTCAAGAACTCGCGCACAAAACTGATCTGTCCTGACTTTGTTGCAACGTGCAGAAGAGATTCTTCAAAGGATATGATCTTGATATCAGCAAGGATGGTTGGATTTTCCTGCAGCATCTTCTCAAGAACTTCGAATTTTCCGTCACGAGCTGCTTCCACCATCAATCTACCCGCCATGTTTGCTTCCAACACAATAAATGTTTACTGTAATTCTTTGTGAAGTTTCAATGAGAGAAGAATGACTGGTTAGTTAGCAATGGACTGTTAAATAATAGTGGTAAACATTGAACTCTTGAGCTTGACGAACAAGTTTGCAATTAGGTGGGTGATTAGTCAACTTATTAATGTACTAATCAAAGAATTATGGAACGTTTCCAAGCAACTGCCTTAGACTCATTCAGTCATTTACATTTGTATACTTAAATGTTGAGCTGCTAAAATTTATGTCTTTTATCTCAAAAAAAATAAAAAAAATTATGTCTTTCAAGTCTAATTCGAGGATTTATTTGTTTCCGTCATACAAAAAGAAGATCAAAGAAGAATAAAGACAGAGTCATGATTAACAAGGTAAAATTGGCGAAAACCGAAAGCGTCTGGTTGGTTAAATAAAAATGACAAGTAGTATAATATATTTTTGAGCTGACGATTTTACACGGAAGGGTGTCTTTTGTGAGAAAAATAGAAACGGGTGGGTTTATAAGTAATCTAGAAACTATCAGGGGAGATTTATGTAATTTACACTTTTCTTCTGTACTTTCCCATTCCTCTAAAAGTGAAACAATTTAATTTTGTAATCTTTTTAATAAAAATATGTGATCACATACAAATATATGGTTAAGAATAAATTTAAGATATTAATTGAATAAGAAAAATACACGTGAATTTACTAATGTGTAAAAATGATTTGTATTGTGAAGATTATTGATATAAATAGAAAACTATTTTATTTTAATAAAACGTTAAAATAAAATGTCATTTTACATTTAGAGAGACAAGTAAAGCAATAAATATATTGCAATTTGGCATAACAATAATAGTACTACACATGTAGAATTGAAAACCAATTATGATATAAGTATCGATAGTCCTACTACTAGCTAGCTGGGATATGGTATAGAGTTAAAAATCATATAACTCGCCCTGTTTCAAAAATAAATTCACGTTTAATTTATTAACTAATAAAATAAGAATATCAGAGGAATGGATAGAGATTGACGTGAATTGAAAAATAATTTAAAAAAATGAACAAAAGGTCATAATGACTTGTTAAATTGATAAGTGTAGCATTATCTAAATGAAGAAAAAATAATAAAGACAATAAGGTAAAAATTTGTATTATGGTAAAGTTTGTAAATTGATAAGTGTAGCATTATCTAAATGAAGAAAAAATAATAAAGACAATAAGGTAAAAATTTGTATTATGGTAAAGTTTGTAAGTATAAGTATTTTATATGAATACTAGTTGAGTAAATAAAATCGAGAAGTTTTTATTTAAAGGAGTATGGTTTTTTTAATCCAAAAATATATTAATTTCAGTTTAGCGCAACGTTAACACGAAATACAACAAAGCGAAGTTCACAACCGATCATCCGAGTCTATTCAATCGGTGCTAGCTAGTCTCTATCCTTTTTTGGTTGTTGTTCTAGTACGTAGTGGCGTACTGCCATAAGACAGTATGATATGAATATATGATGTCGTGTAAGCAAAATGCAAAGATTACTTAACATACTGCCAAACTTCCATTTCCACAAGACTGTTACATACGAACAACTAAACTACTTTTTAAGGATCCCTTTTGCCGCTAACATGTACTAGTACTTCCAATTGTCTTTGCTTCTAAAATTCATCCTCTTCCATCACTCACTCATTTCTTTATATGCATACACCTTAGCTTCTTCTCAGTATGTTATCACATAGTATTAACTGTAGTTTCATGACATGGATGCAACAATCTTGCTCTTCTTATGTTTGTCATGTTTGATCCTTTTCAATGGGGAATCATTAGACATGGTTACCACTTCTATAACAAGGAATGATTTTCCAGATGGGTTCACTTTTGGAACTGCTTCTTCAGCTTACCAGGTTGTCTTCACGTACGTACGTACTAATTTGGGTTCGAATCTTCGCCACAACAATAATTCTTTAATGTTTTGGTTTTGGTGTTTTTGCAGTTTGAAGGAGCTGTGGATGAAGGAAATAGAGGTGACAGCATATGGGATACCTTCACCAAGAAACCAGGTAAGGACATTTTCATGTTACTTCATTATTTATAGCATTTTTTGCCATATATTCCCACTTAAACTTCCATTATTTTTATATTTGTGTACATAAATTTTGTTTTTTAAAATAAGTATATTTTACATATAGATGTGTTTAATTTATTCGTCTAGGAAGAATATTGGATTTCAGCAATGCAAATACAGCAGTTGATCAATATCATCGTTTCGAGGTATTACAAAGTTGCTGCATTTCTAAGTTACAAAAATGTTCCGAATTTACATTTCATTATATATAACCGAGTCCTTTTTACCACCAAGTACATCTCAACTTTTTATCGGTATAGTTTAGATGTAATTTGTTTTTCAAAAAAAAAAAACTCGAAAAATTAAAATGGTAGTTTGATCTAGCTAGGACGGAGTAAGTATTGTTTATTCGACCACCTATCACTGGCTTAGGAGAGTCATATTCTGACATTCTTGAAAGAAACAAAACTACCAAGTACTTGGCTGAGGTCATGTCTCTTGTGTCATAAGATAAGAATAAGTAGGTGCAGAGTGTCTGTTTATTAATATTTGAGCAAACAAGTTTAAGGTCTTTAATGAAATGGATGTTTCAACTGCAAATGTTGATAGGGTGACATAGACTTGATGAAGGACTTGGGTATGGATGCTTATAGATTCTCCATTTCGTGGTCAAGAATCTTTCCAAGTAAGACTCGAAACAAAATTTGATTTTCGCCTCCGAACATGTTCAAGAAAATAAATGATGTAGAAGTTATGATTTTATATAGTTTGGTAACTTATGTGTGATGTGAATTGGCAGATGGTACTGGTGAACCAAATCCGCAGGGGATAGAATACTACAACAATCTTATTGATGCTTTAATAGACAAAGGTTTGATTCAGAAGAGAGATTGGTTCAGATTGAAAGATGCTACTGGTTTCTGGTGTTGATTAATGTTCTCTGCTTTCAATTTGCAAAGGAATCCAGCCGTTCGCCACACTCTATCATTGGGATCTACCACAGACGCTTGAAGATGCATACGGAGGCTTTTTGAGCAATGAAGTAGTGTACGTAATGCACATTTGTTCATTGTGTTACTGTAAGTTGGAGGGACAAAAAATGAATGACATTATGATATAGACTTGTATATTCATGCAGAAAGGATTTTGAGGCCTATGCTTATGCCTGCTTCGAAGCTTTTGGAGATAGGGTGAAGCACTGGCTGACGTTTAATGAGCCTCATGGTATCGCAATTCAAGGCTACGACTTGGGCATTCAAGCTCCAGGGAGGTGCTCTATTATTGGCCATTTAATTTGCAGAAAAGGAAAATCTTCTGTCGAACCTTACGTAGTAGCTCATAACATCCTCTTGTCTCATGCTGCTGCTTATCGCAGCTACCAGTGTAATTTCAAGGTATATTGTATTGTTACATACATGATACATATAATGATTTTTATCATTCTTCTCCGAAATAGTTAAGATGTTATACATGCAGGATAGGCAAGGAGGGATAGTTGGGATATCGCTAGATGTTAAGTGGTACGAACCAATATCCGACAGTGATGAGGACATAGATGCTGCTGCTAGAGCCATGGAGTTTGGCCTGGGCTGGTAATGTCATCGAATATGGAGAAATTTTCATGTGAAGCAAAATAAAGTTTAGAACAAAAAATGATTTGTGAATCTTATCCAGGTTCCTTGATCCACTGCTCCTTGGAAAGTATCCTCTGTCAATGCAGAAACTGGTAGGTGATAGGCTCCCCGAGATCAGTACACAGGTGTCCCGAACTCTAAAAGGATCACTCGACTTTGTTGGCATAAATCATTATACATCATTGTATGCTCGCAATGACAGAATTCGAATTCGCAAGTTTATACTCCAGGATGCTCTATCTGATTCGGCTGTCCTAACCAGTCGTAAGTTACTTTCAATTTTGCAATTTTCGACAATGTTCTCTTGAATTGGCAGTAATGTTCTTCATTTGTTCAGATACCAAGCAAGGGGTTGCTATTGGAGAAACAGTAAGTACAAAACTTTTATGTGCAGGGGCGGTATACATAGATAATTGTTGCTAATCTCTGACGTTGAACTTCATAGTCCGCTTCGCGGTGGCTATACATCGTCCCTTGGGGCATCCGAAAGTTGGCTAACTACATCAGGGACAAATATGAGAATCCAGCAGTTATCATCACTGAAAATGGTGAGATTTTGTCTATCTAGCTGCATATACATATATAGAGCTAAAAGAAAACGTCACGTGTAAGATCATGCTGCGGTTTCTTGACAACACTTAGGAATGGATGATCATAATAGACCTCATGAAGGACTGGAGAAAGCTTTGCAGGATGACAAGAGAATTAGTTACCACAGAGATTATCTCTCAAACATATCTGCAGCTATAAGGTAAACGTAAGCCTTTTCGACAGGTTTTATGTTCTTTGCCTATGTTCCAAATCTGTTAGCCTCTAAAGTATATGGCACTACAGGGAAGACAAGTGTGACATTCGGGGCTATTTCGCCTGGTCGTTGCTCGATAACTGGGAATGGAACATGGGTTATACAGTCAGGTTTGGTCTGTATTATGTAGACTTCAAGAACAACCTGACCAGGATACCTAAATCCTCTGTCAAGTGGTTCAAAAACATGTTAAGAACAAATAGTGGTTCAGGCCATGAATTACAATAGCACCATGTATCTAATTAAGTAATTATATAGTCCACACTTGTAGTATATGTATATACTCCATATTCTTGTATAAAACGTTATGTAAACGCTTTATCATCTCAAAAATTTCCGACTAGGAGAGACCTTGATTGTTTACTTCTGGAAGATAAATGAGAAGCCATCCGGTTTTTTTACACAAGATATAATCTATATATACGATACAACATTATGTTCGAAACACCATGTGTCAATACCGCTTACAGTAGGGTCGAAAACCGTATAAAACTGCCCTCAAGCTCCATGACACTGGAGTTTTGTGTAGAGAAGAATACATACCAGGACAAGAATTTTGGTCCAGATTCTGAAATCCATAAAAGTCATTCTATAATTGCTATTTGCTACTTTCCAATTTCACATTCTTAACTAATTGATCGCCCATATGCCTTTACAAGACCCTTTATTGTGGGGACTAGGACTACTTTGTCTTCTTCATATTTCCATTCTTAATCTTGTTTGATTGGAGTGTCAACTGATCATGAGATGACATTTTATTGCCAAACATAGTGAAATTATGGTTTCTCTTAATATGTTTTAGTATTCAATATTACATCAAAAGTATACTTTTAGTATTCAATATTAATATCAAAAGTATACCATTGTCACTTGATATCAAGCTGTGTGCAGCTCATATTTCTACCTCTATCCTTTTTACCCTTCTCATGTCTAACTTTGTAAACTAAAATACAAAGACACCATATTTTAAAGTTGTAGTTAATAACACGATGTTTTAAAATGTGATGTTGATTTAATATTTATAAAAGACTGTCTTTAACGAATGTTGATTAATAATTTTATATAAAATAGTTTTTAGTAATAATATTTGATGGATATGTAGTGTTTTCCTAACTAATACGTAGTATAAAAATGTTACATAAATGATTAAAATGAAAATAATTTGTATCTCATCACCAAATTTAGTACAAGTAATACGTATTATTGTAGTTTATGCCAGTATGGATTTGTGAGATATTGTCCTAGTTCCTTCCAGCTCAAACTCTTATAATTAGAGTAATTAGTGAATAATTAAGGAGAGGAAATATATTTCAGCATGCACCTCCGATTCCAAGTTTTGTACAATGGGGCACACCATAAATTAACATGTGGTATACTATCACCTGAGTCCGAACTTCTTTCTCATCCATTTTCAACCAAGTGAATCTTATGATTAGAGTAATTAGTGAATAACCTAGTTTACCAACTCTGTCAAGTATTTAACAGTCTATATTTTTCTACGTTAAAATTCAAATCCAATTACGAGTTCATATTCTTATTAACTTCACAATTAATTAAATACCTTCCATATCTTCTAACAAAGCTAAAATTTCATATTTAAAAATTAAATATTTTCTACTTGCGCCATGTTAATTTACCAACTTTGACTTTGAAATGAAGTTATTCACAATGTCAAAAACTAAGTCAATTATTATCTCACACTCACACCATGTTACGAATCACCCATTTGAGCATTCAACTTGGTTCAAAATATTTACATCCTAATTTAAAATTTAACTTGAGACAGTTTTTTTAATGAAGTTGAATAATACTATATGATAATGTTTTTACTGAATTTTCTTTTGTTCCTTAAAAATGATCATATGAGTCTGGTTGGTATAGAATTGAAATTCAATTATTTAAAGTCAAATTAAATATTATATATATATTTTTTAGATAAAAATTATAACTAAGTGGAATGGAATTTGCATGACAAGCACTCAAATAGATGATGAAGTGATGAATAAAGGAGGTCTATGGTGATACGGTGGGGTGGGAAGCATCGAAATGGACCCGAAATGGGAATTATGGAAGAGAGAGAATCTGGAATAGGAACCAGTTAAGAGTCCAACTGTCAGCAAAGCTAAAAATGCCATCAAGCAGGTTACATTTTACTAACGTCCGTTATCCTTTTGCTACATTTTCCTATTTCACCATATTCTAACGGTTTTCGTGCTTTTCCGTCACTTCTAGCTCACACCCACGTGACACAATCCACGTTTTATCATACCGTTATTACTTATTAGTATTACATCCATCATCCATGTACATGCATTCCATACCACCATCACCATCCTCATGCATCCTAGTTCAATAAACCATGGCATGTAATTGTGACGGTTTGTGATACAATTTAAATGGAAAAATTTTAAATTTTTTGTTAAAAAATATTTTGAATTGAATTTTTCCATTGAAATCGTATTTCAAACAATTATATATCTTTGTATTAATGCCGCAGGAGATGTATTGAATAATTATAATATAAATGATTGGAATTTAAGCATTTCTAAAATTTTTGGTAGCCTTCGGAGATGGATTAATTGCACTGGCTTATGTCGATCACAATTTGAGATAAATTTAATCACAATTAAATCTCAAAGGTAACAGTCTTTATACCTTGAACTTAATTTGACTTCACCTCATGTGTGTGTTGATTGGTATATACATGTCTAAGTAATCATGTTATCATGGACTCATGGTCATGCCATAGATAAGGGGATAAGCATCCTTTTTATATGAGAAAATCTTTAATTGGATGAAAGTGCAATGTGAAGTTTATCAGTGTGGATATAAATTAGGGGTATATAGTCAGGAAATGTAATTGATAATCATATTAGTCCATAATTGGTCGAGTCGATTTAAAAAATAAGTACGCGAGTTGAAATGTCATATAAATTAAGAAGTATTGTATGTATAATCACTTTGAATTTGACGACTCACGTAAAACTTAGTTCAACTATATATAAATCCAAAAAAAAAAACACACACACACACAAATATATATATATATATATATATATATATATATATAAGTTACATTTTCATAAACACCCCCTTCTGTCTGTCCCAATTACAAATTTAACCATGTTGTTTGAAGAATTACAGATAAATTCAAATCTCACTCCGACGTTTGTTGGCTTAGTTGGTTGCTTGTGTGGCATGACATGGACTTCCATGTCATTAATTGTTTATGACCAATTAGATTCAGATGGATTTGTTTGTAATTGATTTGATGATGCATGGGTTCATTTGTAATCGAATTATAACTAAGTTGGAATAATTATTTTCTGAAGAATACTTATAAATTTTTTTTATGCCCACTAAACTATAATTACATACTTTTTTGTACCTGCAAATAATTTATACCTTAATTAAACTTGCATATCGAAATGACTATATTATTCTATTTTAAAAGGATGAAAGGATTACTCTATATAATTTACTTTTTTAACCTTTTTTTTTTGTCTAGCATGTTAAATAGTCTGAGGAATTTCATGTTTTTGGATACTATTTCATATTCTATTTCAGACTTTAAAAGACATCAAGTGATAATCTTCACAATTAGACATCATAAAAACACACCAAACAACATTAGATTAATTACAACTAATTTTCTATAGAATATGTCTAGGTCATCTCTTCCAACTCTCCCAACTCCATTACTCATTTGGTTCCTTGATGCACATTTTTGTGGACTTGGAAATTGGCGATTTCCTTGTCAACATTGTACCAATAAGACCATCCATGATGAGGACACCGGTAATACAATTTACCATTATTTTTCGAACTACTTGATACCACCACTGTGCAATATCAGGAACAGTTATATTGGCGACAATTTGCAACCCTTCAAGCACTTGAACTCGAAGAGGTTTGAGCCGTAGTTGAGTACAAAGATAAAAAATATACAAGAACAAGAAGAAAAGTGTGAGAAGATAAAGCACAAAAGACTATTTATAGCCAAAAGTTTGAAAAAATGGTCACTAATGGCTATATTTTTCAAAAAATATATATATATATTTATTACATATACACCCAGACATCCCCAATCATATTACAGATACACCCACAATCTGAAGGTCAATGAACGTTTATATATATATATATATATATATATATAT
>JAYMSP010002987.1:0-21649 GCA_036897095.1 Plantago elongata
AAATGCACAACTTAGGGTATTAAAATTGGACGCTCACAACTTAAGGTACCAAAACGGTAGCAGTCACAACTTAAGGTACCAAAAGTGAAATTTTCCTGATAATAATATAGTATAATGTCTTATCTATCAGTGTAATTGTATAAGCGCACATATCCAACTGTACTTTTGTGCTTATGCGTAATAACTATATATATAATACGTCTTGCCTATCGGCGTAATTGTATCTATTTACAAAGAGTATAAAAGTTTTAAGAACTACATAGTTACACTGTGCCTTGGTACGGGAACCGTTATACGACACTTGTACATAGAGTAGAGTTATACCAAAGAATAATATTTTTTATATTTTTCTATTATTTAATTATTTTTAATATAATTAATATATTATAAGACTCATTAGAAGTTGAAATTAACGAATTTGCATTTATAACTGAGAGCTAAAAAAAGATGAAATTTGTAATGTTCAAAATATAGTTAAGAGTGATCTTCATTTGTACATAATGTAAAAATATAAAAATTGATATCACTATTATAATTTTATATTTTATATTTTGTTAAAATTAATGATTGGAAAAAAAGAAATAAAAGAAAAAAATAATAAAGAAAGAAAGAGGAAATAAAATAAAAAAGCTCCTGGCCGGCCGTTTCTAAAAATGAAGACTGATAGTTAGAAAATTCACAAATGCTTTCACACTGGAATAGAAATATTTCAAGAACTAACGTATCAAGAGCACTTTTTTAAATTTAATATGGTAGGTTTAAAAATAAGATTTAAATCAATATCTATATCATTATAAAAAAAAGACATTTTGAAGTCTTGTGATAAAGTCATGTCATATGCTAATGTGGCAGATTCAAATATTCTGATTGGTTGAAACTTATTAGTGTTGACAAAACGAAATGTTTTGATTGGCTAATAAAATAAAAAGCGTTGACTGTATACTTCACACTTACTCGTGCCCAAACATCGAATCATACACGTGATAATTATTATTTCAATTAATTCTTTAACCTATCAATAGTTAATACCCAACACTTAGCTTAAATATTTATCACCTAGTCGAATTAATTTCTCATTTCTTTCATTAGTCTTACTAATGATCCAATGCCATTCCAAATCTCGAACGTCTCTTTTCTTATGTTCACGTCGATGAATCTATAAAGCTACTCCTTGATCACTCTTTTTATAATAATCTCACAATTAAAGTTTATATCTTTTCTCTTTTTAATTATGTCTCACCGTAAAGTTGTTAATAATACCTTAGTAACTTTTTTATATTTTATTAAGATGATTAATTGTTTATGATCTTGATTCATTTGAGGATATGTTGTAAACCGGGTCGATAGTGAATAATCCCGAACTAAAAACCTCAATAATAATTGCAAGAATTCATAATCGTGAAATAATCAATTTGGAAAGAAATAGGTGATCCTAGTGAGTTTATTCAATAACCACTAGATTATGTAGTCTATCATTATTGGTAGTAGGTGAACATGTATACCATTATTCCTTATTAGACATTTAGTTTATTTTATATATATATATATATATATATATATATATATATATAATTTTATTTTGGAGTTACTTTATAACTCTATTAGTTAGTCTTATTGTTTAATTTATTTTTGAAGTACTGAAATGATTAAATGATATACTCTTTCTAAAATGATAAAAGAAACGACAACGTGACATTTTAAAATTTTAAATCGTAAAAAATGGACAACTTCTATGATCAATTGGAGCAGATATATTTTAAGAGTATCATAATAGGGCTGGGCGCTCGGGTACTCCACCCGTTCGAGTTTGGGTATTTAAAATTTTTTAGTATCTAATACCCATTGAGTAGTCATTAAAAATTTTGTGATTTTTAAACTTAGTATGATTTTCACATTAATAACAACATCACCATACATGATTGTGGTAAAATAACTAAATAAATTTGATATATATGTACAATGCTCAATATAAAATTTCAAAGAATTTTCTTTTGCTTAATTGAAATTCAATGAATTAACATTAGTTTTAGTACTTGATTGGTAACTAAAAAATGTGCATATAATATGACTTAAAATGATTAAAAAGATTATAATTTCGGATAACCACATACCCGAAATCGAGTACCCGTTTATATATAAAACCTAAAATTCGCACCCGAAATACCCGTACAAAAATACCCAACACATGAAATATCCGACCCGTGCCCGGGCCTAATTATATATCTTAATTTTTTAAATAGTGGATAAATGTTAGGGGATAAAATTTTGTAAATGACATTATACAGGGAAATGGAATTCCTTGTGAGTTGATTTGTCAAAACTTAAACTTCAGTTTCTATTACGAATAGGACTTGTGTTCGTTAAATTGAATGGATGTACCATATGTTCTTTAAAATCATGTATGCTTGCTCAAATAATGATGTATTATATTCTCCGTATATGTAAGTGCATTTTTTTTGGTCATAAATCTTAAAAATTCACTATATTTTAACTTATAGCTAAGAGAGATGTGGGGCAAAAGTTTTTCATTCCGAGAATAATGATGAGCCCCTTTAACAATACCAGTTCCCCATAAATTATAATTAGAAGTAGTTTTTCATTTTTGTATACTTTTGTTATGACAATCAACAAGAGTTAAGGACAACCACTCGCTTATGTTAGACTCTACCTCCCACCATAATTATTCAGCCATGCTTATTTGTATATTACTTTATTCGTGAGTCACTGTGTGAAAGAGTTTCAAAACCTAGCTTTAAAACAAAGATGAAAAGAAATACCAGCTATCATGAATGTTGTATATAAAGATGCGTTCAATAAAATGAGGCAATGTTACCAAATTGTTGTTATTATGTTTAGTTGTTCTGTCTAATTACATGTTAACCTGAAAATATAATTAATTATGTAATTTAATTACATTTTATTGTAATTACCCTCAAATTGAGTGGAAATGTAACATATAAGATTTCAGTTAAGTTTCGGAGAGCTTAGAGGAGTTGATAGCACTACTCATATCAACAAGGTGCACCTTTCTTATTATAAATTCATTCATAAGACCTCCATAGTTAAGCAAGACTTTCACTTAGGACCAATCTTAGCATTAATGACAAACTAGAATGTTACACGGTATGCACATAAGTCATGATAAAGTGTGCAAGAAGGGACATGTGTTGATACATTGGAGCCATCATATCATCCGAAAAACAACCCATGAGTAACGCTCGCAAGACCATAAGAGGACATAGGGGTTACGAATGGTATGAGAACTAAGCTAACCCAAAACTCTCAATCGATTGACAATGGCTCTGTGAAAGGTGCAATGGGACGTCGTGAAATTGAAGAGGGAGTGCAACAGTTGGTCTGGAAAGGTGTTACGGGGACATCACACAATTTCATATAAGTTTCATATAACTTAAAGAATTGAGAATGCTAATCATACCTACAATTTGCATTCATCCAAAAGAACTACAACATTAAGGGGGCTTGGATTGTATATATATTAGGATGGGTGACCAGCGCAGAACTTTGTCATGTGCGCCCACGAGTGAGGATAAAAGTGCGCGTGAAATGGCATGCCTTGGTGTAGTGGGGGCCAACATATCACTCGAAGCAGCCCATGAATAAATACACCGACTCTAATGGCCAGGACTATGTCCAAAGGAGACGGGTGTTACCGAAAAATTATCTATTATATATGACCTTGCGATTCTTCGTGTTTGAAGCTTACAGTGCAATATACTATGGGGGTAACATATCACTCAAAGAGTAACCCCTGAGGAATTACACCAGTCCAAATGGTCGGGAATCTATCCAAAGGAGACATGGCATTACCAAAAAACTATATGTTATCAATTACCTTGTGATTCTTCGGGTTTGAGACTTACAAATGAAACATACAATGTGGCCCAACATATCACTCGAAGAGCAACCCTTGAGTAATTGCACCGGTTCAAATGGACGGATCTTTGTACAAAGGAGACGGGGCGTTACTAATTTGAAGCTTACATATTAAACATAGTGGGGGCAACATATATATCATTCAAAGAGTAGCCTGAATAACTGCACCGGTCCAACTGGACGGATCTTTATCTAAAGGAGACGGGACGTTACCGAAAAACTATCTATTATTACCTTGTGATTTTTGGGTTTGAGGCTTACAGATGAAATATGAAATGGGGACCAATATATCACTTGAAGAGCAGACCATGAGTAACTGCACCAGCTAAAATGGTCGGGTCTGTGTACAAAGGAGACGAGCGTTGCCGAAAAACTATCTATTATTACCTTGGCATTCTTGGACATGGTACCGCATGATCATGATCTCTGTCCAAATAAGACGGGGCATTACAGGAAAACTGTCTATTATTACCTTTTTAAATGTGAAATAACATGTGCATGTAATGTGGGAGACAACATAACACTTGAAGAGCAACTCATGAGTAATTGCATCGGCCTCAATGGTCGGATCTCTATTGAAAAGGAGACAGGGCATTATCGAAAAACAATCTCTTACTCCCAAAGTTCCCTACAATTCTTGCTACATGCTTTATGCACAAATTTTAAGAAGTTTGATTTAAAAATGATTTGTATAGAAGACGTAATAAATTTATAGTAAAACGTAAGAAATAGTATGCTCATTCTTCCCCAATTCGCTTCTAGGGTTTGGGCAGCCATTAAAGTTCATATTGAGCTCGAATTCTTCGTGATTTGCCTCCCCCATTCCGAATCGGACCTTCCCTTTGCCATCCTCCGCCTCCGCGACCTCGTCTTCCACCTTAGCACCACCTAATTCTTCCGAATTCAGTTCCACCGAATCCGGAGATTTGGTCTCCTTCGCTCCTCCTTCTTCGTTCGTCCCCATCGACGTGAATCGGTTGCTTCCTGGATCGAACATCGCCCACCCTCACAACATACTAAGGATATCTTGCAACCTTTCCTCCATTCGTCTTGTTCTCTGTTTGGTGACCAGAGTTGCGGAAGATTTGAGCACCATGTCCCGGTCTCCGCAAGATCGACCGTAGCTTTCGTCCATAAGAACGACCTCCAAGAAATATCCTGGCAAGAATTTGAAGAATAGAGAGAGAAGATCACTTACATGAAACGAGAATTCCGGAAAGGTGCACGTCTTGTAACGGTAATGCATCTTTCGACTAACCTGGACTTCATTAATAATCAAACGTATTAGGGTTAAGCTCTAATGATCCTATTTATACTTGATATCTAACATATAATTTATGTATTCAAGATCTCTAAAAGATATATTGAAATAGTTAAAAGATCCTAATAAATCTACTCGACTTATTATCTCGACTTATTATCTAAAAAGAATCTAGCAGTTACTTTCTTTTTATAAATCAGATTTATGGCTAAACTACAGATCTTTAACCCAATTAACTGAATAAGGGGAACATAAGGTACTAAGCTCAAAAGGGCCAGGTTTCAATGGGGTAAATTATACTACTATAATACTTCGATTATATGCTCATGTGATATGACCATATAATAACTAATCCACATGGATTGTAATCATTTTGAAGCAATAATGGTTAAAATAAAAGTACGCGATGATTAAATTAATTAGTTTCATCTTTAGTAGATAATGCCTTTGTAGATGATACCTTGCCACCTTTGAGAAGGAATGTGTATTCTGGAGGAGCCGATGACTTTAAAATTTCACTTCAATTCTTTATTTTATACTACTACTAGTCTAGTAATAGTAGTGTACAATAATTGTATAACTATACATACACATGTTTTCCACTTTTCATGGTCAATTTTTTAAAATAATGCACCTTCAATTTAGTTCAATAGGCTCTTAAAAAATTCAACTATATATCCAAAAAAAGAAATAAAGAGTTTACAGTACCATCATGTCAATTGTACTACCCTTCCCTCTTATTCACACTTTTCTTTTTCATTTCATTTTCTTTGAATGAAAGGTCTCACTTCAAGATCATATTCATACCATACATTTTCGGAATTTATATAATTTACACTTTATTATCTTTAACTGAAATTTATTAAACTGAACTTAATTAAATTTAATACAACTAAATTAAAATAAAATATAAATTTTAAATTAAACAGAGTTGAACTGAATTGAAGTAATTTTAAGTTGGAGAGAATAAAATCTTAGACCGTCCACTATAGGCAGTCGTGCCGAGCGGCCGTGGAGCAATTGCTGCGCGATCGCGACCAACCGCTCACACTGTGGACGGTCGTGTGAGTTTCATTACTCAATCGGTGGGCAACTGATTGAGTTATATTTTTCTGGTTGGGCCCTTGTTGGGTCCACCATCTTTATTTATTTGATTATGTTAATGTTAAAAAATATGAAAATTATACCGTCGTTTATATATTTTCGAGATCTATAAAACGAGATCAGTGAAGATATATCTCTTATACATTAAATTTCTTCCTTTGTTCGTATATGCTCGTATTTTGTATTGTGACACTATTTTACTCGTATTTTCAATAAAAACATCTATTTTCGTTCTAAATTTGTAATATTCGCATTAATATAATTATAAATAAATATTAAAAAAATTAAAAATAATAATAAAAAATCACCACGACCGCTTCACTATCGGTCGACACAGCACAAAAATTAATCGTGATGATATTGGTTGCTCCACCACCGCTCGTCATGATCAATTTCTGGGATGACCACCACAGACGGTCTTACTCCTAGATTTTTTGAACCCGTGATTAAGAGTATAGGATAATAGTGCATTTCTTTTCTTTGTTTCGATTTCCTTTGTGAGGTATTTTACGTTAGACATTTTTTATTTTTCAACCATATTTTACCATTCTTTATTTTAACTATTTCCTTATTCATCTATTTCATTCATGATTTTACTCTATTTGTGTTTGTTTGCTTTATTAGTTACTCTTGCTCTCCCCAAAATCTTCACTTCACCACATATTAATTTTAGCTGAAGGGTCATTACCTAAACATCGCTTGTGCTTGTTCATCTCCTTTATCATCCCCCGACCTATCAATATCACAACAAAAAGTTTTGGATGAAATCTCTACTTTACACACAAATCCACATACGTTTTCAAAATTTATCACATATTTCCTACTCTATCAACGTAATATCTTAATAAAAAATAATAAATTATTAATAAATTTGATAAATATAAAATAATATGAACATAAACCATTAATTGTGATCCTTCATTTTTCGTATCGTTTATAAGATTTTGTGATGATCGAATCTCCATTTACAAGGAGGTGGATGCAATTGATTTTTTTGTTTTGTTTCGCACGTGACTTTAATAATTAAACCTTTAATAGATGATAAAATTGTATTTTTAAGAATTTTTAAGGTAATTTAATTAATTTTGATGTCGTCTTTATTCTCACAGGCGGATAGATAAATAAAAATAAAATGAATATGCAGTAATGTAGAGATAAATAAAATTTGTTTTAATTGTGAACAATAAATGAATACAAAATGAGTATTGTTTCAATTCGATTAAAATTGCACCCAATATAAATTTAGTTAATTTTAGTATTACCTTACACTACGCTAACGTTAATATGTAATTCAAAGTTTGACAAATGTCTTAATTACAACATGGGCTTGGTTAATTTATAAACTAATTTAATAATTTTGACGATTTTAACAATATGAATTACAGAAATTACAAATGTCATCCTTCTAAACACTATATTTACATTAGATCCTAAATGTCATCACCAGCTTCTCTTCATAATCTTCAATTATCACCACCACATACACCGGTCTCTAACAAACCAATTTCTTCTCCTTCTTTGCCGATATTTTCATACTTCACAAGCTTGAAGGTGCCATGGAATGAGCTTGAAGCTTTCTTCCATGGCCATGAAACTTGGAAGCTTTTGTGCTCCATGGCTACCATGGCCATGGAAGCCGACCGGGGCTCCGGTAAGTTTCGGTAAAGAAGACTCTTTTTAAAATTAAAATTATAGTTTTTTTGATTAAAAGAGGGTTGATTTTGAGATATTTACTTTTAGGTATAATTTGTAATGAGAAAGCAATTCAATCTAATACATATTTAATTATTTTTAAGAGTTCTTTTTTAAACGGTTAAAGGTGACTTTAATCTCATCTATTGGTTTTCAGTTGAAACGTACTATCAACTGAGTTGCGCTTCATTATTAATATTTTAATGGTGGAGATTTAAATTTAAATTCATTGTTGATTAGATGATTTAGATTATTGCACTAAAGATAATAAAATGATATAATTGGATTTCTGACTATCCAGGGGAATCCCAATAGTGCATAGCAAAAGCAAAGAATTTTTTTCCTATAGAGTTGGGGGACCAAAGCTTTGCTGTAGAGTTTAGACTTTAGGGTAGTAAAGTAAAGTAAAGTCGTTTGTTGCACAGTCTGTTCATTTGACAATTTCATTCCAGCGTGTCATTAATTACTAATAAGTACTAATTGCTGCATTTAATTATAGTTACCTCGCACATTGTAATCTGTACTAAGCACAATTGCCTATGGCTTTTCTCGTCTTTCTATATTTACTACTCTATTTTATCATTTGACCAATGACTTAATTACTCCCAAAAAAATTCAAAAAACAAGTTTTTTAGTTTCTACTGGTATTAACATTCATTATCGGTAAATACTCACATAGAAATCATTATATATTAAATAATATAAATTACTATATATTTTTATTTTATTGATTAAAATATATGGTTGCCTACTGCCTTAGTACCGAAATCATTAAAAGTCAATCTATAAAAATGAATGTAGTTTTTACAAGAATTCATAAAATATTATAAGGGCTTACTGGTGGAGATATCTGAGCTTCAACCACTCTGAACTTTGAAGATCATACACCAAACATTTGAAGGTGTTTCTACCACGGCTATTGACAACAAAAATGACATAAAAACTACTACTAATCACAACTCTTAATGCTAATCTGGTACTACTATTGTTAATTGCTACTTAAGATGCAGTTAAACAGTCAACTTCAAAAAAGTCATCCACGCCTTTGAGGAAACCTTCTTAAACCAATTAACACAACATCAAAAACAGCCATTTTAAAAACATGTTGTATATTTTATTATGGACTGATTTGTATAGAATTTTAATGAACATTTGGATGGATTTTAGTGAAATTGTAGTTGGATTGAAATTGAAATGGGGTATTTAAAGTGTATTTTAGGCCAAATCAATATTCATCGAGCCAAATGGAATCCCAGAACAAACAACCCCTATATATTTTTCTAATGATATTTCATTGTTATAATTCACCATATTTGGATTTATTCAACTATGTTTTACTTTTTCATAATTTTACCATCATGTGAATGCAAAAGTTCAATTCACTTTATTTTGAACAATTTACAATTCACGTGAACTTATCACACTATCTTTACACGACAACGTATCTTAATTTAGATGTTCAAAACGTACCAGGCATTTTGTTTATAAATGAATAAAGCATTATGTAAATACTGACATCCTACACTCGTTAACGTTGAATGCACACTAGATAAAATTCATAGGATTACCCAGTTAATACAAACAAATCACTTTATGGTGACAAATCTCATAGGCTTACATAATATACCTCAAATCACTTGAGGCAAGTTAAACTGCATAAATCACATAAATTCAGACTCAGTGGAATTTAAACTCATCATCCCCTTATAAAACTTATTGAGAAAAAAATAAATATAAAACTCATATCTTACTTAATGATTTTAATCACAAGTAATGTGAGATGTTAAAACAAGTTCCATTATGAATAGACCGCGATTATTCGGCTCTACACATAAAATCATAATAGTTATTATTGGACAAATCGGAACGATCACTAGAATTTACCTACTCTAGTATGAATCTATTAATTTAAACTAACATTCTATTAAAAGATGCGAGGTTACGTTCTCTCTAATTAAAATTTATTGAATCGAATTGAAGTGAACTGATTTGAAGTATAATATAAAATATAATTAAACATAACTGAATTGAATGAAATTAAAATGAATTGAGGTGATTTTCAGTTAAAATAGAACAAATACTTATTAACTGCTCTGTGAATTTTATTACTACAACGTTTTAACTACCCTTTTGCCGAGCTGAGCATTATTACTTCTATAAGTATACTATATAAGTGAAGTAACTAGAAGTAGAATGGTAGTATTATTATTCATAGTTAAAAATGTTGGAATCTTCGATGCTTGTTCTCTACTTTAATCATTTCAAACTTTGATAATTGGAATGCTTTTGAAAACCATAGCATCAGCAGCAACAACAACAACAACCAGCTCTTTACAACAATTGGAACCAGCTCTACACTACTGTATTCTCCATGTGATTCTGCCGACGTGTTCACTCTTTTTCTCCCTTCAATTCCAATTCAAGCTTCCTCCGTTTCACCCTTCTTTAAGACCTCTCTACTCATCATTGTTATGTCATAAAGATTGCATTTTTATCATTCTTGGTGTTCAAATTTGTTGGAGATCTGGGATGTTGGGTTTTCAGCATTCTCTTTTGATGAGGCACTGAACATTCCTTCTGGGTTTGAATTCATTGATACAGGTAATGTTTATTGGAGTATAATTTTCTGTTTGCATTCATAAAGATTGCATTTTTTTCGTTTAATATGGTTGAAAGATCATTTTTTTGTCTCTGTTAATAGCTGTCCTTTGGTGTTCTTTCTGTTTCATCACTGTTTTAAGGGTTTTTTTAAGTTCTTGTTTGCAATGGGAAATGGAATCTGGTTTTCTTTTTACTAATTCATGTTGATTTTTTCATGATGCTTGTTCTTCATGTTTATGGTCAATTCAGTTATGACGAGTTTGAATATCTTGTATGTTTTGCTAACAAAGTGTAGAAGGATATAAAAGCTTGAGTTTCAGACATGTTGCTTTCTTCAACATTTGGGAGCTGAACTTTGTCTTTGGGTAAATACTCAAAATTGTGTCCAGGAATCTGTTTTTCTTTTGCATAACTCCATGTTTTTTTGTTCTTTTCAGTTTGAGTTTAATTTTCCTTAAAGTCTTGCTAATAAGTGTATTAGAATATTACAGTTAGTTTTAAAGCTTGAGTTTTAGATATATATGTTGCTTGAAGCTTGTTCTTGATTTGACAGGTGAATTTTGTATTGAAAAATGGTGTCAAGTTACAATTTTGATTTATCGAAGAAGACTCACATATTCCATCTCAAGGTGTGGGTTCTGTTGACAGTCTTTCTAGGAATATTTCTAGTACTAGTCCTTTGGATGCTCTGGTGTTGTATTGCGAATAAGAAATTCAGGAGAAAAGCGACACTACCCATAACTAAAATTCGTAAGCTCATCAATGAGTCCGAAGAAATTAAAGTGATAAATGTAGACCCGAATTCGGCCATTAATGGTGTTGAGCAGGACAAGGATAACTTGGTTATCCCCGGAAATTACATTGAAAAACATTCTCAGAAGCTTTTGGTACATTTCAAGAAGGAGAAGGAGATGGACAAGGAAAAGAAAAGTGGTGGCAATAAAAGTAAATCTCGATCTTTTCGGTGTTTTGAGTCAGAAGATGCTATGTCACATCCCGCCACTGGAGTTAGTTCCCCTCTTGCCGGGCTCCCTGAACTCTCTCATCTTGGTTGGGGTCATTGGTTCACGTTGCGGGATCTCGAAGTGGCAACTAACAAGTTCTCGAAGGATAATGTTATTGGGGAGGGTGGTTATGGAGTTGTTTATCAGGGTCGGTTGATCAATGGTACGATAGTCGCAGTTAAAAGGCTCCTTAATAACTTGTAAGTTTAACAATGGTAGTGATTTCATTCATAATTTCGCTTCTTTCGTTTATGCAACACATTAATATGGCTTCTGTTTTACATATACATAGAGGACAAGCAGAGAAGGAGTTTCGGGTGGAAGTAGAGGCTATCGGCCATGTCCGACATAAAAACTTGGTCAGACTTCTAGGTTACTGTATTGAAGGCACCCACAGGTATAATGCATGCTTGGTTATTCTGTAATTAAGTTGCTTAGAGGTGTTATTTTGGATGTATCCCTTAAGCCTCACCCTAAGCATCATACAATAGATGAGAGGTCATTTTCTTGATATTTGGTTATTTTTGCATTAGTGTATGATTTACATTGGAAAACTGTTGTGAGCTATAAGGTTCATCTATTTCTATAGGTTTCTTTTTTGGGTCCTCTAATACAATGCAGCTGAACATCGCACATTGCCTTATATGTTACAAACATTGATTTTTCAGGATGCTGATATATGAGTATGTTAACAATGGAAATCTAGACCAATGGCTCCACGGAGGTATGGCCCATCATGGGCACCTCACATGGGAAGGACGTATGAAGATCTTGCTCGGTACAGCTAAGGCGTAAGTATATACAACTAATGTCTACTTCAACAACTTTAAATTCTCTGCTGTGTGTTTCTCATTGTATCTGAACGCATCAGGCTTGCTTATCTACATGAGGCAATAGAACCTAAAGTTGTTCATCGAGACATCAAATCGAGCAATATACTGATTGACGAAGACTTCAATGCTAAAATATCTGATTTTGGCCTTGCCAAGTTGCTTGGTGCTGGAAAAAGTCATATTATCACACGAGTCATGGGAACATTTGGGTGAGAAACTGTTAATAGACATGAAGAAAAATGATTTTGTATCTGCAGAAGTTTGTTTCGCTCATTTATCAGTGTTCTCTTTTTTTCCCTTTTCCATGTACAGATATGTAGCCCCGGAATATGCAAGTAGTGGCTTCCTAAATGAGAAAAGTGATGTTTATAGCTTCGGAGTTGTGCTTTTGGAAGCAATAACTGGCAAAGATCCAGTAGATGACAGTCTCCCTGTCCCTGAGGTATTGTACTAATGTTAACGTTTTCTCATTTATGAATGCTTTTGAGTGTTTTCCTTTTTAGCATATACTCTCTGTATCCTTTTATGCTCTCATCACCTTTTGCCTAAATTCTTTGGTTCACGCAGAAAAACCTGGTGGACTGGCTTAAGATGATGGTTGCAACCAGACGTTCTCAGGAAGTGGTCGACCCAAACATTGAGATAAGACCATCTACATCAGCCCTTAAACGAGTACTTCTGACTGCATTAAGATGTGTTGATCCAAACACTGAGCAAAGGCCTCCAATGAGTCAAGTGGTTCGTATGCTGGAAGCAGATGAGTATCCAATACCCAGAGAGGTCTAATTCCCAGCAAAATTATGTTTCAAGCATATACTATTACTTACATTATGGTTTCTTCAACTCTGATTTGTTTTTGTTACAGGGTCATAGAAGGCCAAAGAATCATTCAGGCAACATTCAGAGGTAAACGAGACGCAAGAGCAACTAATACATCATTCCATTTACCCATTTGATACCAGAAGTTACACGACATGCCCTCTTGTGTGAGGGGGTAATAGGGTTGAGAAATAGTTCTTTTAATAGTTCTTTTCTTTTTCTTTGACTTTAATGATTTTATCCTTCATTTCTGAATCTGAGACAAGACATTATTGGTTTGTGTGTATATATATATGAAGGAAGTATACGGCTTGTTCGGCCACCAAACAGTTTTGTACAGTTGGTGATCATCCATTGATGTTCCATGGAGGATTAATCATCTAATTGTGTTCTGATTCCTGCAACGTAAAGGATTTTAATTAACGTTCCGTTTGATGAAGAGGGTGGCCGGGTTCTTTTGCATCTGCAAAAGGCGGAAAGTTACATGTTTGGCAGTAACCAGGTTCTTACGATCGTCATATACATCATCTGAAAACTACGTCGTACGTCGGACAAACATCCCAAACACAGTGACACTGTGTCACACAAGTGGTGCATGTGAGTAATAATTGGTTGCATGCCCCAATTTTTATTCTTGCTAGTATTGTCAAACCTTGCAACATGGCCCATAGGGATGGGTTTTCTCCGCAGAACAGGTCAAAGCCATCAGCCATGATCTGGTGAAAGCAATAATGATTACTATCGAAACTTTAAAACTCTTATCCTCCCAAGGATAGGTTTGATTTCAAACCCCAATTGGATGGAACTTGAGAGTATGCATGCCGTGCTAATGTGTCTTTGGGGTATTTTATTTTCATGTCGACTTCGTATAACTTTATACCGGACTAAACACAGATCAATATTAAATAACTAACAAGTACGATCTTATAAATTATATTATATTATATTTCGATAGTTAAATATAAATGTACCATTATACCCACTTCCAAGTTAAACATACTCAAATTGAATTAATCTCTTCATCATCTTCAAGAAGTAGAAGACGCTTCTCCATCGATCCCTGTTCATATCATCTTCTTCATCAAATTATCTATTCTTCTTAGTCTCCACTCTCCACTGTTTTCTTCCAAATTTTCTCACCGTCACTTCGTCGCCCTTACAGAAATCATTAATTAATCCAATCAGAATTGGAAGAGCAGATTTAATAGGTCCAGATTGGTTCTCCAAAATATTGTTGCTATCCTTATCCATCATCAATAAATTTTACAATCATGCACAATCTATTTCGAATTAATGGTTATGGAATCTGTTAATCTCTTCGTTCTGCAGCAAGAATTTGATTTCATCTTATCGATGATCGATCTATGGAAATATTCAGAAAAAAAAAAAAAAAGGGTGGTATGGTCACTTTGCATTTTTTAAAATATTTAATTATGAAAAAATGATTATAATTAGTCTAACCTAAAATTATTTAAAAGATAGACTTCGATCTAAAATGAATGAATCAGATTGAATTCAATAATATGTGGCGAAAATCTGTATTCAGATCGGTACGAAGTCGATCTTAAAATAAAAAAGCCCATGTGTCTTGGGTAATCCACATCTCAAAATCAGACGAACACATTGAACTATCATGTGGCCGAGAGCCCCACAACCCAGACATAACGATGCACTTACCAATCATTTTCAATCTTATGAGTATTATAAAAATGTTAAAATTCATTTGTAGTTTAGTTATTATTTACAACTTCACAATTTAATTCGAATTTAATTTTATACTTGAATATAAAATAACAGTTAAAATCTCCATTCTCCCCATAAGTTTATTTTAGTTCTAATGATACTATTACCCTTCTTGTAAAATATTATTATAAGCGATATGCAGCGAGAATGGTACCAAAAAAGGACCACCCGACTTTGTATCATTTCCAATTAAATCAAGTGATTAATCTCTTTGACTTTAGAAAATAAACCAAAATTTTTATTTCTCATTTTAAGAAAAGTGGTGCTTCTAAACCTTTATTTTGAGATATTTCATTACTAGTAATGAAATAATCAAAAACCTTTTTAAACCTTTTTAAAATTTCTTTTTTAACGTTACATTAAAAACTTCCTAATTTATAAATAATTTTTTTTATTCCACTAACTAATTTTTTTAAAATCTCATTTCTATTCCATCATTATTTTATTCAATCTATCTTTTATTTTATTATCCACTTACAACTTCACCAATCTAATACCCTACATAATAATAATAATAATTATTTTTTTAATACCGGATAAAGTAATTTACTAGGAAGTTTTTAATGGAATGGAAGGAGTAATACAGGAGCCTTTGCAAAAATTTCAGTCATTTGGTGTACTAACTTGAATAAGCCAAATGGGCTATAAGAGATGAAAATTATTGGGAAATTATTTGACTTTGAAAGTGTGGTGGAGTTCCGTTTCTTGCGAATGTTTCCCACTGAGGACACAGATCTAGTCTCTTTTAAAAATAACACAAGTCCACTATGAATGCCAATGGTTAGAGAGTTATTTCACATGCAGAAACTATATCCAATTCCACTGCTAGCCTGAGTACTTAACCATAGATATACAGCTGATAATTCAGCAGACAGCGAAACCTTCAAGAGAAGCGACTCGCAGAGTATATCATACTGCGTTTCAACCTTACTCTAAATAAACATGATGCATATGGAAACAGACAAGTCAAAGAAACAACTCCTTACTATCAAACACCAAGCAGACAACTCTTGGCTGTGCACAATTCTGCAATAACTTCAAATTTTCAATTTATTTTATTCAGAAATAGCCTTAAGGATATCGTATACACTTGGTACGAATCATATAAGAGACAGAAACGTGAATAAATGTAAACTGAATAATGTGCATCATCCACTTTCATTGCTACAAGCCTATCTAAGATGTTTCTTCAGAATCAAGGAAATTAAAAGGCACAGAAAAATCTCCCAAGTCATGGTTATAATAGGTTCAGGGACCAATTTCCTAACCTCATGATATATGTTCAGCTACTGCAGGATTTTTTTTCCCCTGCTTGCCACCAAGTCAACAGTTTGATCTTTCAGGATAAGATATGCATCTGCTTTGTGTTTCCCTGATTGTTGAGACTCTAGATCGAGTCTTTGCAGCTACTCGAATCACTAACTTCCCCTTTCTTGATAATCTTACACAATAATCAAATAAGTTATAAGAGTCTTCTCAGAAGCTAACTATGCGTCCAGATTCCAGAACCTTCTCGTAGCTCCAAAACTGAATGTCAAAATCCCCCTCATGAAAGGTACTCTGATAAAATTTCAGCGAAAAGTAACGTTACTTTGGTCATGGATAGACAAAAATAGAAGACCACATAATCACTATCAAGCATATGCTTTCTAAAAGCTAAATCAGCCACAGGACAAGCTTTGCATCAGCGCTTATGCTTCTCAGTTAGAATCAAGTGCAGTTGCTGATATTAAATGAACAGGAACAGAATATGCTTGCTTGCACCTTCACTTAATTTAAATTCATGGAAACAAATTATGTCTCCAAATAATAATGAACACAGCATTCTATAGAAAAAAAAATTACTCATTCATAATCATGCATAATATATATTACACAATTTGATCACATGAATCATTCATATATGTAATCAGACAAGTACTCAAGTTATCCAACATTAATATATGGAAAAAATCAAATAAGGGTGATTTAAGATGGGAAAAATTGATTTGGGAAAAGAATTTTTGGAAGATGACAGACAAATATTGGCTCGGAGATAAGATAAAGACAAGAGTATGGTTGGCAGTTTGAAGGCAACTGGAAGAAAAGCTGGTTTAGGGTCACTGTATAATTCTTATGACAATTTACACGTTTTACCCTCCAAGAGTAAAAAACCCATTGAACTATGTCAGTTGAAAATCTTAATAAAGCAAAAGTCAGTCGCGTGAAACAGCATCTTCGGTCAATAATTCCACTGGAGTACCTTTTGTCACGGCAGGCCAGAAGGTTGAGGTACTTTTCTATAAAAATAGTTTTAAGAGGGAAAAAAATGAGTGTCTTTCGTGATACAACTCGAATACTTGAATACTGACTTCTTTCTTATACATCTTTATGATGCTTTGGGAGAAACTAAATGCCAAGTTACAGTTAGGGCTTAGTAGTAAGACTATTTCCAAAAGGTCGGGCGTTTAAAAGAAAGAAAAAAATAAAAAAGTAAGACTATTTCCAAACTTCCAAAATCTACTAAATTCGTAATAATCTCCCAACACCACAGAACTTGCTAACAATTGAATTCAAAATGCTATCACCCAACTTAAAAAAGAAAACGTAAAAAAAAAAAAAAAAAAGCTATAGTTTTCCTTCCCTAATTTGCATCGAAAGCAGCCTGCTTTTAACTAAAGTTAGATTACACTTGAGCCTTTCTGTTTACGCTATGATAAAACCATGAACCTTTTCAAACTGATTTCATCCTTACAAAGATTAACAAGCCTACAGCTAATCCATCACAGCCTCAGCCACCAAAATATCCCACAAACAATCAATGAATCCTTTAAGATTATGCCTCCACTTGGTAAAGCTTCAACAGTATAGTATTTAAATATCATCCATGTCATGATTTCCTTAGTTTCCATATCGCACAAATCCTGATTTAAAAAAATCTCTAGTATACTTTTATGTGGTGTTCACTATGGCTTCAAACCAAGGCTCTGCTGGAAACGTTTATTTACAGATTCATCAAAAATCACCCGGGTGCTGAGATTCTAGGTCATTCATTTATACTGTATTTGCTAGTTTATAGTCCTGGAACCATTCAAGTCCTTCAGATGCTATATTTAGTGACACTAATGTGTTTGCAATGCTGTGGAATACATAGCACATGAAATTCCACTGCTAGCATCAATACACAACATATTACGAGCAAATCACTTTTCAACTAAGAAAGTCACAATTGGAGAAATATTAGAGGCGTTAAGCCACTTGGTAAAGTATCCTATGCGCTCAAGCCATCTTCTATATAGCTGGCAGGATAAAGCAACCCAAGGTGCCAAACATATGGAAGAGATAAGAGAAAGAACAAACAATTTTTAAGAAAAGATAATAGCAGATAAAATTCTTGGTTGTTGCACAATTCTGTGCTCCAATTAATCATAAATAGATGAATGATATGCGACTAACAAAAACCTAGAGAAAGCACAATCATCAATGTAATCATTCAAAACAAAAAAAGGTTCTTATTGCAGACAAGAAAGATCCTATTCATATCTTGCGCAGTTGGTACGAACAGAACATATCAGTGACTAAAAAAAAAAAAAATGCATGAATATGAACTGATTCACAATGCATTCATCACCAACCTAGTAACAGGTGAACTGTTTTTTCTGCATTCTGCGATAGAATGAAATCAAATCACAAATAAAAAACTTCCAGGATGGGTAGAAATAGACTAAAGAAAATGTTTCTCACCTTATGACGCTGAAGACCCAGTGTAAAAATGTTTCTAGTTAGATTGCTACTGTAGCTCTCTCTTTCTTCTTTCCCTTCTTACCACCTGATTGACCCTGGATCATCCGGGACAAAATATCAGCCTGTCTAGTCATTCCCTCATCGTTGAGACTCTTGATCAAGTCTCTGGAGCTACTCCATTGACTAACTCCTCCTTTCTGGATAATCTTACACAAAATTGAATAAGCATCAAGCATTTTCCCAGAAGTGAATAGTGCGTCCAGAACCTTCTCGTAGCTTGAAGACTGAATGTCATGCCCTCTGTCCAAACTAAAATCCAATATCTTGAAAGCTGCATCAGGTTTCTCCTTCTCACAGAGCATAGCTAACAAATTATCTAAACTGAGAGCAACACCACTGTTCATCAGTAGTTCAATTCTTCCTAGGGCTTCTTCTACATGGCCCCTCAGAAGAACTGCTTCCAAAATCTTATTAAGTAAATCTTCGTGACCATTTAGCCCCTTCTCCAACATAGTCTTCATCACACGACTAGCTGTCTGAATTCGTCCATCTTCAAACAAGCTTTCCATCACTGATCTATACACAAATGAATCAGGGAGATGGCCACTCTCAATCATACTATCAAGAGCTGTTTTCGCATCAGCAGGTTCATTCTTCTTCAAGTAGCTCTCAATAATGGCGTCATAAGAACTTTTTTCCGTATGAACTTCTCTCTTAACCATGATCTTCATAAACTCAAAAGCAGATTCAGGTGCTCCCTCATTAGCCAGTCCACAAACAAGATTGTTATATGCAACAGGGTCCCTGACGCCCAATTTCATCAGCTGCCTTAACAAGGCTTCCGCTTTCCCCGCCTGTCCATTCTCGCAGAGATACTCTATCATGGGATTATACGCACTAGGTTCCATGTGAAAAGTATTTTCAATATTCAAAATGATTTCCTTTTCAATGAGCTTATCCAACAAGCTAACAGCCCGATCATATTGCTTCGCCTTGCAGCAACCCTCAATCACAATACCATAATGCCCAGCTTCAATAGGAATCTTCAACATATGCATAGCCTTGAGAACATAAACTGCAGCACCTATATCACCTGCCTTGCACTGCCCAGTCATTTGCTTCGTAAATATCCCATAATCTCGAGCTCTAAGACGAATGGAGTTTGTCACCATCTCTTCAAAAATGCCCTTAGCTTCTTCCATCCTCTCTGCATCACACAATCCAGGCAACAAGTTCGTGTAAGTAATATCACAAGGCTCAAATCCAGCCCCTTTCATCTCCTCATAAACCCTCAAAGCATCATCAATCCGCTCAGCCATAACATACCCTTTAATAAGAGAATCATAAGTAATCTCCGTAGGCTCAAAGCCACTGGCTTTCATCTCCGCAAGATACTTCTCAGCCTCCTCCACTCTCTTAACCCGAAAATACCCATAGATCAAGGTATTATACGTCACCACACAGGGCGCAATCCCCTTGCTCTTCATCTCTTCAAAAAACCTATTAGCCGTGTCGATGTTCTCGGTCAGAAAAAATCCCCACATCATAATGCTATAAGTAACCACAGTAGGCTCAATCCCTTCAGCCACCATTTCGTTAAAGTGATTCTCAGCCATAGAACACCACCCATGACGCAAAATAACCTTTAAGAAAGAATTATGCGTCTTAATCGTCTTTTCGACACCTAATTCGTCCATCTTCTTCAGGAATTTGACACACTCCATACAAATCTGAGATTTCCCGTACATACTAGCTTTCCCGTAACTATCGATCAACGAAATCCACAAATCCTCATCCCAAGGTATCTTATTCTTGGGCATATCCATCAAAATGCACCTAGCATGATTGAGCTTTCCAGCTCGGCCCAATTTCTGAATAATCTTATAGTGCGTATCCCGATTGTGCCGGAATAGCTTGGATCTATCGAGCCATCGGAAGAACCTGAGCGCGCGATCGGCAGACTTAAGGTTGTCCAAGACATTGCAGACGAGTTCTTCATCGAATTTGGGAACTAGGGCTCTGATTGAGTTCTGCAACTGAAAGCTCCAAGCACGATTGCACATCATTCGGATGATAATATCTTCCGTCTTTTCAGGGACTTTTTCCCGACGCATTTGTCGGTTCGGTGAAGATTTTGGAGGTGTAAAGGTGAAGTCTTGTTGGGTTTCGATGGCAGCTTCTTCGATTGGGCTTTCGGCGGCGGCATCTTGGATTGGGGTTTCGGTGGGGATTGGGGTATCGATGGCGGTGGTGCAGAAGAAGAGATGGGATCGGAGGGAAAGGGAAGAAGAGAGGTTGGAGAGGTTTGGATTGATGGTGGCTAGTCTTCTTGCTGATGCAGCTAGATACGCCATTTCTGCAACAAATTACACAGAAGAAGGGGCTATAGAGGGAGTGACAGTAGTAGTAGGGTTTTGAGGTGCACAGGAAAGGGTTTAAGGCCACAGGTTAATTTTTTTTACTATAGATTGGTGATAAAGTTAATTTTTGGGCCCCTTTATATTTTTTACAATCCCATATCACTATCTTCACTAAAATTCTGGGCTAGACTATGTGCTACCAATTTAAGAAGGCCAAACATAAAATATTTGAGAATACAATGCAACGGAACGTAATTACTTTAGACTTAATAAGATCTATAAAATGCTCAGTTATAAAAAGATGAGGTGAGTGAGAGTTTAAGACTGGCCCCAATGGGACGCCATGGGGCGCGCGCTGTGTGCCACGGCGTCCCAACGGGCGCGGCGAGAAAAAAGGTGCCGTGTCACGGCACGAGTAGCAGCCAATGGGCTGCTGCCCAGTGTTCCCTCCCACCCCCCACCCCTGTTTTTTTCGTTTTTTTCGGTTTTCGGTTTTTATCCGTTTTCGAACGATAATATCTCCAAAAATACTTAATAAAAAAATCACCAACGGATACGTTTTTTCACGATCTACAAAATGAGATCAATTTTGAAATTTTTTAATCATTCATTTTG
>JAYMSP010002988.1:0-21646 GCA_036897095.1 Plantago elongata
GTTGGTGGGGGGGGGGGGGGGGGGGGGGGGGGGGGGGGGGGGGGGGGGGGGGGGATAAGACATATAATCTCTTGGTGGAAACTCTCTTCGATATTCATACCACCGCGATGGTTGTTGGAAAATAGAATGATGGAGGGTTGCTAGAAGATACTCTTTCATCATAAAATCTCTCTTCAACCTTCTCTCTGTTTTCTTGATTTTCGTAAGGGGCAAGGGGCTGGGTGGGAAGAGAAAAACAACTGTAACATGTGAAAATATGTTTGTATGTTCCAGTGCATGGGATGGGGTGACCAAATACCACCGCAGGGGTGTTGGGAACCAACTCTATATATTAATTGTATCGTATACTTTCCAATTTTCCATAATGTTTTTCACGTTTATAGAGCCCGACATAAAAACATAGTCATGATGATTTGTAATTTCTCATTTTCTTTTTTTTAGCATAAGAAAGCTCAATGATATTGTATTGAATGAATAATGATTTACCCAACGATATCACGACCAACGTTGTTTACACGTGAGTTTGATTAATTTATTTTATAGTTCTTTTTTATTTAATTTATTATTAAAGTAGTATTTACCATGACATCGTCACGGGTTAGTACTCACGATCAACGTTGTTTACACGTGAGTTTGATTAATTTATTTTATAATTTTTTTATTTAATTAATTATTAAAGTGATATATACTATGACATCGCCAGGGTTAGTACTACTATCATATTAATTTAAAAGATATTTAGAGCTTAGTTGTATTTATTTGTTGAGTGTAATTAAGGTCATTAATTATCACATCACATTCCCGAAAGCTAAGCTTATACATGGACCCAATGTTGGGAAGAATCTCGATATCTCCAAGGACCCAACAGTTTAAGCACAGTGAACAAGAAGAGTCAGTCCTATTCAGACTTAACCCCACTCAAAATTGAATTGCTGATTTTACATGTCCTCAACTGGAAGAACAACAAGCTAGCTTATAACCCGTATATAAATCAGGTGAGTATGAAAAGGGTATATGATGGAGTGCGTTTCAAGCTGAAATGTTAAATGTTTTCAATTTTTCTTATGTTAAAACCTTAAACAGCTATAAACGAATTCGAGCATACAAAAATAAACAATTTAATTATAAATGTACGATTTTGACTCGATTCGACTCGAATTATTTAAGTTAAACAGGATTTTTTAAATGAAAAGAAGAACCAATATCATTAAAATGCACTACTCATCCGTTTAAAAAATTCAAGCACTTAATTTTTATAATAAAATTTAAGCTTAACACAATTTTCTCTCCATCAAATAATTATCGTATTTAACACTTTGCGGATCGAGCTCTGATTCTTTGGGCTAACACAGTTTTTCATGATCACTTATCGGAGTGATATATCGGCCCCACTATATCAACACAAGTCATTTCTCACGCACTTTGGACTCACCCGTACAAGAATCGGAAGACTTTTCAATTGGTCACACATCATAGTATTACTGCTAAACAATGCTAAACAAGTGTGTTTAACTCTGGAGTTATTCTAAGTGAAATTTTTAAAAGAAAGGTGTATATTATTGATATGCGTAGCATTTTCAATTCCTTTAAACTCTATAGATTTAACTTTAAATTTTAAGGCATTGTATTTATGCTTTTCTTTTTAACCTAACGTTTATCTCGTTCATCTTTTTCAATTAAACTAAATACTGAATCAATCCAACAACATTAAAGAAAAATTGATTAAAAAAATCAAACTCATCTATTGTTTTACCCACCATACATAAAAATATGCTATAACCTCTATAAATTCCAACTTTATTTGAGTCATAATATATTACTTAATTTTAACTAACCCAATTACAAATTATTATCACAATCGATACTTAACTCAGTTTGTTCATTTATCAATTCTTCTCTTTATTGGATATCCCTTTAATTTTCAGCTAATAATGACCTTAATTCTTGTGAACGACATTGATTATTAGGCCCCTCCAGCTATAAGTAAACCGACCATTGGTTTGCTACTTAACAAACACCTACCTAAGAATCACTGTTCAGATGATCTATACTAGAGAACCCTCACATGCCTAGGTTCACACTTGTAATAAAATTAGTCCATAAACTTGCCTACTATATCATCATCTTTCACCATCAAGATAAATATGTGAAATTGATGATCCATCGACAAGTCTTGTAGTAAACAGTATAGTGATGGATGAGTTGTACAAAATTCATGAATACACTACACTTCCTATTTCAAGTAATAGCAATCTTCTTCAAGATTATGCAAACTACACTAGTACATATGGCTTCATGACTGATCATGATCATCATCATCAAGACCCTCAGGTGGTTTTTACTACTACAGGAGAAGAATCATCTTCTCTTCCTCATCAACCCATGGAGATGTCAGATCATGTATTTAAGGCCCAGATTGCTACTCACCCTCTTTATTCCAATTTGATATCTGCTTATATCCAGTGCACAAAGGTGAAAATTTATCCACTGTTCTTTTCACTTCTTGCGTACATTATAAGTATTCGATCTCTTGCACAAATACGTTTTCCACAACACTTTCTTTCTTTTTCTCTTTCATTTACATGTTTTGAACCTCTTATTCTATATATGGTGTTAAGCACTTTGTCACTCCGATTCGTTTAAAAAATTGCATTATGTAGAAGGGTTTGGTTTACTTTTGGTGGTGTTATAATTTGAAGGTAGGAGCACCAAGGGAAGTGGTTTCACTTCTAGAAGAAATAAGCCAAGAAAATCAACATATATCCAACTGCACTGAGATTGGAGCAGATCCTGAACTAGACCAATTTATGGTAAGATAATAGTAAGCTTATACAACACTAACTCATTAGTCATGGTTTTAATTGTAACATTTGTTAATCAATGTGTTGTTTTTGTTTTACAAATTTGAAGATATCATATTGTGAGTTACTACACAAATACAAGGAGGAACTGTCAAAGCCAATTGATGAAGCAACTAGTTTCCTGAGCAGCATTCAAACTCAGCTCACTAATCTTTGTGGAGAAACCCTACAACAAACCACCAATTCTTTAGGTAAGTAAATTAATTACCCATAGTTTTTCTTGATTTTACTGATATGCATATTTGATTTCTTGAGATTGTTGTGTAAAACTGATTTTGCACTTAAATTACATAAAACTGATATGATTTGTAACATGATAGATATCTATAATTCTAAAATATATTCATCACATTATCTTTGTCCTAATTTTTGACAGAGAGATCTAATTAATCCTATGAAATTTTGAGGTGCAGGTATGGATTATTAACTCTAAAATGTATGCTTTGCACTCTAATATGATTTGTAACATGATAGATAGATGTAGTTCTTAATCATCAATGCAAGCACAGAAAGTTAATTAGCATGCAGCTTGTGTAGATATTGCAAATATTTAGTAATCTATAGTTGTAGTTATGGAATTGATCCAAATGATCAATTCTACAACATCTATCTGGAAGTTTACATATATAAACTCAGAATTCTCCCATCGTATCAAATCAAATTAACTAACATGCATATATAGTTCGTTCGCACAGCGAAAATTAAATACTAAACGGAATATAAGTACAACATTAGTTCTATGTTGGTTATGTTGTTAGATGGTGAGGGTTGTCATGGATCGGATGAGGATGGGGCAGCAGGCGGCAGTGAAGAATTCGAAGATACTAGTCGCCAAGGCAGCCACGAGCTGAAAGATATGCTGCTGAGGAAGTACAGCGGCTATCTTAGCACTTTAAAGACGGACTTCTTGAAGAAGCGGAAAAAAGGAAAACTTCCAAAGGATGCAAGAGTTGCATTGCTCGACTGGTGGAACTCACATTATCGGTGGCCTTATCCTACGGTAATTATATTAACCTCTTTGATCAGCTTGAACATTTCAAGAATAACTCGGTTAAGCTTTTCAGTTGATAATTTGGTGCACTTCCTGAAACCACTCATTGTTTTATGTGATGGTGCAGGAAGAGGAAAAAACTAGGCTATCGGATCAAACAGGACTAGACCATAAACAGATCAGCAACTGGTTCATCAACCAAAGGAAACGACACTGGAAACCATCGGAAGAAATGAGATTTGCGCTTGACATGGAAGCTGCAAGCTCCGGTGTCAACAAAGAGGCCATGTATTATGATCATGCTGCACAAGGAAATTATCAGAGGTTGAGCACGGAACCTTAGTTTTCCGCAGCATACTTAATTACCACATGCAATATATTTAGTTATCTGTATGCATAATTGTTTTATGGAACTTATATGCAATTCATTGAAGTTTGTGGCGATGTAGAATATCAGAGGAGGTTTCAGATTAACTAATTTGAATAATCAATCAGTAAGGTCTCTTATCAATCGTAGAACCTAATTTCAGCGAACTGGTTTTACTCGTACAAACAAGATGAAATGAAACTCGTAATATAGTTACATAATAGAGTATCAAACGAATCAACAATACAAATAATAGACACTTATAAAAAAAACAATACAACTAATAAAATTTCAAAACAATTTATCATTGAAATATATGAGATTATTAGTGTTGATGAATATAGTTCGATAGAGTGAACAAATTAGCAGAAGGTTTTCTTTAAAATTTAAATTAGGATTTTACAGAGGCTAGTTAGAAAATAAAATCTGAAAATGTTCCTTGGTATTTGGTATCATGATTCATGACATGTAAGTTCGAGAAGCCCAGGCTATATTAACTGGGCCTACATTTAATTCACAAAACTCTACCAGATAAATGGACCCGGTCCAATTAGAATGAGACAGACCCAATTAGATCAATCTGGCGGATTAGCTAGGGCCGGGTGCTATTTTGGCCCGTTCCACCTGGGCCAGTCAAAAGGCTTTGACCGAATCAAAAGTTCACTACCTATGGGCCGGGCTTGTGCTGAAAGTTAGGCCAGTGGGCTAGGACCGGGCTTTGGCGGGCCTGTGTTTTTACATACATTTGTATGTGTCAAGATCGGGCCTCTCGAAGTCCAACTTAACCCGATCCATCGTCATCCCTAATGCCGAAAAATAATTTGCCACATTGCTGAACTCGAAAATGAAATGGACTTTAATACAACAGAAATCGAAAGTATACAGTGGTTTATAGATTAGTTGAATAAGTACTCCGGGTCGAATATATTGATTAAAGTGTTTTAACCTACTTTGTTTTGTAACTCATCAAAGTACATCTTCATAGAAACCACAATTGGAAAAATCTAAGGAAAACTGAATAAATATCATAGATCATTAAAATGATACTCCGTCGTATAATGTATTGATTGAGCGTTTTTTAGTCGCTTCATATGTTGGTCTCTTCGAATAATTAACAATGTATTAATCTGAGTGCAGATAAAGATTCAAGTAAATAATAACGGGCTACTTTTGAAATGTTTGATTCATCCATATCAATCTATGATTTGCAATTCCACACAAAGCATAATCAGGATTTAGAAAAGCTGGTTTATGTCTGTCAGGCTCTCACTAATTGGCCACTAATACTTAATAGTTCGTGATGCTTTAAAACCTTATAGGCGTTGATACAGAAAATTCTGATAAAGCATATATCATGGCACAATCTTAAGTTGAGCGTGTGAATCATTAGATTTGGAACTTTATAGGCTTCCAGAAATGAGTTGCAATCAGACATATGCTTATCAAACTTTATTAAAGCTAGATTTGAATCTAAAACCATAGCCAAACAAAGAATAGATTTTGATACTAGATCAACTTATTTTTCAATTTAAATTGTAATTGGTAATCACCTATATAGTTTTTTTTCGGTTTAACAAACGACGAATATAAATAATCGAACTGAGTATGTATTATTCAACTTGATCGACTAGTCGATTTCACTTATTTTAGTAAATAAATGGGTTAGATGGTACACATGTCTTAAATGAATGTTACCAGTGATTGATGAAATGAATTGCTTGAGAAGTTACTCAACAATTATATTTATTTTGAGGGATATATCTAAAATAGTCTGACTACTAATCACTTTATAGATAATATGTATAAGCCTCTCTTCTCTTTATCTAAAACATGATTAATTTTACTTCTGTCAAAATTACATCGACTTAGTTTTTTTTATTTTTTTATTTTTTAGGTCCAAAAAAAAACTTATCAATAATCAAATGAAGAAAACAAACCGTTCAAGGAATCTATCTCACCGCGCGATGGGCTAGTTATGAGCTAGCACATTACTGACACGGGAAACATAATCTAAACTAAAGAAAGCAAAAGAAGACGCTAACTCCTGAATGTTAGACATAATAAGTCCTACATCTGAAAACTCAAACTCAAAAGACTGAAATAAAGAAACCAAAGCAATGCAATCAGTATAAACTTGAGCTCGCTCCCAGCCCTACTTGAAGACCGCCCATTGAACCGCTGCTCGAATCGCATAGGCTTACGTACTCTGTGGAGATAACGGTTGATTCACCGTTTCTTAACGATGAGCCAGAAGCCCATCATGCATCCAAACCCCATAGTCGGTCCCAACTCTCGACCCATCTACTGCAAACATTGCATCCACATTTATACGCACACAACCTTCTTCTGGCAACATTGTAGTTGAATCTGCATTGGGGACATCCCCTGGATCAACCGTATGACTACTCCCCTGGTCACTTCTGCGACTCCCAATAACGCCCGCCTGCTGCACCCTCGCAACAGCTACCTTCTGCGCATGGGCATTCAAAATCTCAGCCCTATTACCCAAGATACGTCGAGCAAAATCAACCACCTCCATCGCATCATTCATCTGTCTTTCCATGACCTTTTGATTACAGGTATACCACATGCTCCAAAGAAGCGTCATTGAAAACTCCCATTCCGTTCTATCCAATTCGCCGTGCATCATTCGTACCCATTCTTCGACAGTATCAACGAATACGCTCCAATATCTCATTGGTATATTACTTAAGGCCCATACTTGACGAGAGAAACGACAATCTCACAGTCGATGAATCATAGACTCTTTCCCACTCAAGCAAATCAGACAGTTAGAGTCCGTGGTCACTTTTCGCCGCACCAACTATGTCATGACTGGTACAACGTCCTTGGCTAAGCGCCAAATGCAAATCTTGACCTTTTCAGGCAAATTCGACTTCCGTAAGAAATCCATGACATCTCCTGGGTGTGATGAAGACCCAGATCCTTGCATAATCTCTCGTTGTTGTTTCATTTACTTCCGAGCCTTATAATAACCATATCCTTCACTATGTAGACTCCTGAATTCGTGCCCCTCCACACCAGCTTGTCCGGTCTTGGGTATCTCGACAATGGAATTCCCAGGATTAAACGTGCATCTTCCTCAACACACAACTCCCTGACAAACTGCTCATTCCACGTTCGATCTTCACATATCAGGTCCGCAACCCGTAACTCGTCGGGTGCCTCAATATCCTGCCAAATACACCTGAAAAATGAATCATGTGGTATCCACTCATCATCCCACACTCGAACCTCATCCCATGTTCCTATCCTCCATCGAACCCCGCTTTTCATAATTGAAATTGTAACAACTATACTCTGCCACGAGTATGAACAGCCCACCGGAGCTCTTGCCTCCAATACTTTATTCCTTGGGTAATACTTGACCTTGAGCAATCGAGCCAACAAGGTACTGGGCTGCATGATTAAGCACCAAACTTGTTTAGCTAACATTGCCAAGTTGGAGGAATCCAGGTCCCGAAACCCCAAGCCACCATCTCTTTTGCTCTCTTTAAGTAACTCCCAACGGATCTAGTGAATTTTATCGGTTCCCTTGTTACCCCACCAAAATTTAGCAAAGAGTGACTCAAGTTCCTCCAAAAACGTCTTTGGTAGTTTAAAACAACTCATTGCATAAGTCAGGATAGCCTGCAAAATAGATTTTATAAGTACCTCTTTTCAAGCACTTGAGAGATTTTTTGTCTCAAAACCTTGAATACGCTGCCAAATAGAGTCACGAATATAAGAGAAATCAACCTTTTGTGATTGCCTCACTGCTGAAGGTACCCCAAGGTGTTTATCACTCAGTTCAAATCAATTAAGTTAAGTTCATTACGATATGTTCAAGTGAAGATAACGTAGTATAACTTTGTCAAACGATGACTATACATATTTAAGCCATAGTACTTTTTTTTTTTAAATATGTTGTAGTGATTCATCGTATTTCATGTGTTATACGATAGTTGTATTGTGTAAATTATATTTTTTTAATATTATAATAAAAAAGGAAAAAATCAACATATATGTAGTATTAGCAATACATTCTATAGTTGGAGAAGAAAAAAATGAACAAGAATATTAAAATTGCAGATATGGTCATGAAATTTCCCTTTTAGGTGTTGAAATCTTAGAAAGAATCTTATCATCAATCTAGTCTATGATCTCAAAAAGTAAAATATGTAGCATGCCCAAAAATAGGTCCCGCAAAGATTTCATGCATGTACTTGCACAGCAGCACATCCATGAAATTAACAGTTTGGTTTTGGACTCAATTAGTAATTCAGAAACAGCAGATTAGAGTATCTAATTATAGTGGGTTGCCTTTTAATGATGATGAGATTAGAGAAAGAGAAACTGGAAAACGAGATCAATGATTCATCAAAACATAGGATCCACGTGCGATCAGTATCAAAATTACATGACTAGATTTCCAAGAGTTCGTATTTTATTTGGACCCTTGGTAATGGAACGGGATATTTTTGCTTTATTACCTCATGTAGCCGGAACCCGGAACCATCAACCACAGTACCACACGGACGGATCCGGCTGCAGATCCCGGAGGGGACTTGCACTTGGTAAAACAACTTCCAAGTTTGCCACTAGTTCAAAATGTCCAGATTCAACTATTATATACAAATATTTGTAAATTCAAAGTTTGTTGTAACACTTTCAAACGCTATTGCATGATAGGACAACAAATAGATCAGTTTTAGACTGTGTTTATTTTTGCAATATTCTCGTAAGATGATTTTAGTGTGTGGAATGATTTTTTTCAGGGTGGGTGTTGTCCTAATTAATCAAATTCTATATTTCTAGTTTGAAGATGAAGACTGGATCTAATTATGAATTTGAATTATGAATTTAATTTGTTAGTGTGGTCCGGTTTAAATCTGAATACATTTAACTAATTGTGGGTGGAAGGGGAGCATGTTTGATGAAGTTGAACTTTGGTTGGATGTGACAAATTAGTACTACTACTACTCACCCAAGATATCAAGTTGGAGTAGAATATGTAAATGGGAATTGGGACCATACTCTAAGTCACATTTCCATCATCACCCAAGAAAAGCAAGTGACTTTGAAAGTTAATTCGTTTTCAATCAGAAGCAATTTACAACTATCACTATCATCAAGATAGATGGTGCAATCATCAATTAAAACTAGTACTTATTACACACAAATCATTATTAGTCAAGAAAACGTGAACCAAGATCCCTTTTTTTCTTCTTGATTGGAAAATTACATCACACATGTAAAAGCCAGTATTATCCTTTCTTGCGCCAACAATTGGTTTTCAAGGCCCACACTATCCATTTCCATAGGAAAGATTTGGTATCCAAACACTTCCACTACATTTTATATTTTCAGTTTTAAAACACACATGCTTCATTTCAGATTTAATATTGAATTTATTCATGAGACTACCTCATCATCATCTTTTATTTTACCTTTAAACTTACATATTTGCAAGTTGTGATCCACCTATTTCCAGCACAATTTCTTAATTTGAATACTTCCCACAAACTCATTTTTGTTTATTAAATTGACTGGTTTTAATCTTAAATTATGCAAATAATGATAATAATCTAGAAATTGTACGGTCTGATGGATAAATGTATAAGAACAAATAAACAAAGTACATTAAGGTATGTATGAAAATTGAATTGTCACTGGTGTAAATATACATTAAAAGAATCGATTTGATGTGGTTGGTAGGTGTGACATCGAATAGGATTTAAGGCTTTGGAAGCATTTCGAATGAGATACTAGTGAAACTCATGGGATTTACTCAATATAAATATGTATAGATGTTGATGTGAATTTCTACTCTATCATATATTACTGGTCAAGTAAAGGGAATACGTTTAACGCTTTACTTGTATTAGTGTAAATACTTGTAAGCGAATTTGTTTCGTCTCAATTAATAATAATTTTTTGCATCAAGCCATAAAGTAGAGGAAAAATGCAATAGTGTAACTATTATTGAAAAATAATCTACTTTAAAAGTACTGCTACAAACAGTGACCAAGAGTCCCTTCTAAAAGCATTAAATAAGAAGAAAATAAGGCGGCTGAAATGTAAAATGATTGTGGATTGGATCAATAATAACAATAATTATAAAAGTAGTGAAAATAAAATTAAAATTATTAATAATTATATTAATTAGTTGGAAGAAACGTGGAGAGATTGAGCTATGTTCTTTTTCATGACTCAATTATACAAGTATGAATGGTCTCTTTCACTCGAATAGCATTACTATTTATGTCCAAATTAAGTCGACGACTCATAAACTCTTGTGGATTATAATGGCTGCAGCATATAGTTATTTGAGTGCACCTTACATGGTGGGACTGATCCATTGATTTTCAACACTACTCCATCTCCACACATTGCTTAAAGATCAAGATTAACGCACAACAAAATAAACAAACAAACAAAATTAATCATCACCAAATTTTAACAACACACATTCCTTAAAAATTGATGTTACAACACATGCGTCGACATGAAGGATCAACTGCAAAATACTGCTTGTGACTATAGCCCCTCAAATATTCACAATCATTAAAACGATCGATCTTAATCGATTATTTATTGGTGCATATAGTATAAAAGTTGATAACATAATTTACAAGGGTCATGAACGATTGGTCCGGAGAGGTTGGGATTAGGACGTAACACATTTAACAAGGTGATTGTAATGGTCATGGATGAATAAAGATACTCATAAAGGGTATACCTTTGTTTCGGCAAAATTCATGAACAAAAAACACCTTCAAAAGCAACCAAGGTTGTTTTGCAATTTTATCATAATTATGGCCTTATCCTCTTGATCTACCAAAATCAACTATCACAACTGCTTAAGGCCATTTTACCACACTGCGGGAGCGGTCATTTCCCCACTTAAATCGAACATTTTGTACCCAAGTAATTTTGACATATTAATGAAAGAACGTCATATATACTTATATATCATATATATCAAGCTAGGGATCTTCTTTCAGCGTCGTGGTATTTTGGGGTTTCAACCCGACCCTTCACGAGTAGGACAACATGACCGTCGACTCCCCACATGGACCATTTAATGCCAAGATATATGCCAGGTCAAACCGTCGATCTTCTTGGGCTTACTTTGGTATATACTATGATAGTTTTTGATTTCATGTAAAAGTCAATACTTATAAAGAAAAGTAAAATGTATGCATTTATATTAATTTTTAATACGCATAGATGGTTTCAACCTCTTACATGGTCATTGTGTGGAATTTTATATGTATGTTATGGGGTTTATCTTCGCATAGATTCAAAGTTTATCTTCGTATAGATTCAAACCCAGATCTGACATTAGCCAATCACTTGGACGCAAAAGTTTAAGCTCTATCTTTCCTTCACATCATACATGTATAAAATCATTCATTTCTCATTGCTTTAAATTTACACAGAATATCTACTAACACCCGGACTTTATTCGTATACATAAAGTCAAAGTCTTGATGTTGTTATATGCAATAAATTTGTCAACGCTCACATATTAAATTTCACATTTACCTCCTTACATCTATGGTGAAAGTCATCAAAAATTAAATTATGATTCAAATCTACACTTCAAATTTTACAATTACAACAATGTAAACATTGTTATATAGACAAACGATTATTCTAATCCGAAATTTCAGGTGATAAAATACTCGTCGTTTGCTTCTAACCACCTCCAACCTAACGTTTTAACTATACCCACAAAACATACAATTGACACACTACAACTTAATATTATGCATATAATTTTCTCTGAAAATATCAAAAATAGCATAATCTTTCATAATTTTTATTTTTCACAAACTGCAAAAATGTATGCTTGATTTTCACCAAGGAACACGAAATAAGTCGCGTGTTGATTCTTTGTATAGCACACGTGGCATATTATTTTTTAAGTCAACTTGGAGTGACTTTTACTCAGAAAATTGAAATCCCCTGCTTTTTTCTCTGTCTTTTTCATCATCTTCTTCTTATAATCCTCATTCAATTTTATTTTCCTCAAATAATCCTCATTTCATTTCTCTATCATCTTTCTTCTCAACCACTACCTCACCTCATCATATATAACAACCTACCACCCCAACTCAAAACAAGAAAAACACTACTTCACAAAATATACTCTATATACACATACACACACACCAGTACTCCAAGAAGAAGCAAATTAAGACGATGAGTGACAACGATGATGTTATTCATGTGTTTTCGAGCGAAGAAGATGAAAACGAAGGCGGTTTTACGTCTCATGATTTCCGAACAACCGAGTTTTTGTTCGGGAAACAGAAAAGTAGTGACTCTACAGAATCAGCTGGCTCCAAAAGAATCAGACTATCACCTGATGATTCAAATAACCAGGTTTCGATCTCCTTCTTCTGTTTGTTTTTCATTTTTTTTCCGCATTTTTTCTTGTTGATTTATGATGCTGCATATAGGTTTGTTTCATCACTCATTTTGCATGAAATAATGTCTTTTTCTCAGTGGCTTTCTTGCATGCATATGAGCTTCTTACACATCGCTTTCTGTGTATTCAATGTTTTTGTTTTGAGAAATTTTTCTGTGTATTCATTAAAAACGTGCTTGTTTTGTTTCTTTGCAATGTGATTTGTTAGTAGAGATCAACTACTTAGAACAAATTAATTTAATGTTTTAGTAGCATTTCATTTTTCATTTTCGGAGCATTAATGAAAATTTCCCTTTATACAAACGCAAGAAAAAGAAAGAAGAAAGTTCTAAATTTTGGTAGCTAGGTTACACATGTCAAAGGATTCTAACGGACCAAATTATTCGTGCAAAAAGTTGAATGTGGATTATGAAATCAAGGTCTTGCAAGAAATGAAAAGTAACAACACATGATAAATTAAAAACGACATGGTAACAGCCATAATGCGGTGACTAGGGTTGATTTGATCAACTCTATAGTTCGTTCAACAATTGTAATAGGTTAACATTGTTCGCGCAACAATTATAACACTTTACGTACATATTATCTTATTAGTTCTATTTGTTGGCATTATTGCAGGAAATAGGAAGTGTAGATGGAGATGGAGGTAGTAGCAGTTCAGGAGATCAATCAAGTCCTCTTGGCCTGAAACTAACAAAAACACCGTCATTTCTAAATTTGTTGCAAACAAAGTTGTCGAAAGGAAAAGGAAAACAAGATCAAACCTCATCATGTCATGAGAAGACTAAACCAAGAAGGGAATCAGACTCTAAGTCTAGACCAAATCATGACAAAGAGAGATTAAAAGCTGCTAATTTCCCCGCGTCTTATATCAAGATTGGCACTTGGGAGGTACCAACATAGCCGATTTACCTCCTTGTATTTTTAAAATAAATACATAAGATACTGGCATTGTCATTTGTATTATTATTAAATAGATCATGCATGTGAACTGAAATGTAAAGGCTGATATTGAAAATCTTGGCAGAGGATTCCAATGCATGAAGCTGATTTGATTGCCAAAGTGTATTATGCCAAACACAAACTAGTTTGGGAGGTTTTGGATGGCCCCTTGAAAAGCAAGATCGAGGTTCAGTGGTCTGACATTGCTGCCATTCGCGCCTTCATCCAAGAAGGTCAACCTGGGATCTTGGAAATTGAGGTTCGTACATGTCATATGCCGCCTACCTTTCTCTCAACTACCTTACCTTTTTTTATCGGAGCAGATCCTCTATCTCATAACAGTGATTTAAAAACAGTTGTCAGCTTAAGGAAATAGAACTTGTTTTCGCCTTGAAAGAGGAATGTATATGCTTTTTGCCGGTTATAAGTGGAGTAAGATTCCTCAACTATAACGCGGAATTTTTCTCTCTTTTCCTTTTCAACAGTTAGAGAAGCCGCCTGTGTTCTATCGAGAAACAAGCCCCCAGCCGAGGAAACATACCCTTTGGCAACATACTTCCGACTTCACAGGTGGCCAAGCAACTATCTGGAGGTATTTTTTGCAAAAATAATTTCATGTAGACCAGGTTTATATATTAAAACCTTAGAATTTAGGATAGCATCCAAGTAAATTGCACAAACAATGCTAAACTATTCCAAAATGTTGTGCAGTTTTCTCCATTAGTTGTTCTTGCAAAAAATTGGAGTAGTTTAGTATTGTGTTCCTGCAATATTAAATTGAATTAGTTTAGCATTCTTCTTGCAATCTATAATAAATCCAGGCTGAATAATTTGATTTTATGTACTACCAACTCATAATGTACTTGCTGCTTGTTTTTATCAGGAGACACCTTGTAAGATTCCCAGCAGGAGTCCTTGACAAATACTATCAAAAGCTTCTGGAAATCGATTCACGGCTCGATGCTTTGAGTAAGAAACCGTACCCAACCAAGGCATCTCCTTATTTCGACCCAAGCATGTTCGGAGCTTCACTCAGTTTTGGGCTCAGGTATCCTTATTCTACTTCGACAAGGGGACCTCCTTTTAGTGTGACACCAAATTCTTCGCTGTCAGGTACGACATAATCAATTTCACTTATATAAGTTCAAGCCTTTAGATGAAATGAAATTCTGTCAGTTCTTACCTGTGCTTGTTACTGTTTCAGTAGTTGATCAACCATACATGTATGGAGGAGGAAACTATCAATTTGGGACACAAATGCAAGCATCCTTCGATCAAAGGATGAACGTCCCAAGAAACAATTTCGGTTTTGATTCTGTAACAAAAGGCAGTGATGTTTATCCCCCACCACTCTATGGTGCACCCAATGCAGCAGGTTCGTGTTTGAACAATATGGGGACCAATTTGTGGAACAATTCTCAAGTTATGGGAAATGTTGATTCGACGAGTCCATTTATTAACAACATGAACTATCAAACTGAAATGGCCTATCATGTTCCAAATGGCGAACACTTGATGCAGAATGTGGCCATGAGTAGCAATTATGGTCTGGATGAGACCATGGTCTCAGAGACAGTGAACTGGCTGGCAGCAACTCAAGATACGACTAACAGTTTCCCTCCATTTGTGCCGGTGAGCAGTAACCCAGCAAGCTGTTATGCTTGGAGGTTCCATGATCAAAATGTTTGAAGATTATTAGTAGGCATGTAGTCAATTAGGCAACAAGAACTGATAAGGTTTTCTATTGGAGTATATATGTAACATGTATATTTTTCCCTGGTTTCTGATCGATCAGTAATCAAATTGTTCGTCTGTGTAATTAGTTGCACGAAAATATGACATGACACCCCCGAGTTATCTGAAAGTAGCACAAGTTGTGTTCTGTAATTTATGACTCAGTGCTGCTTTCGAGCAACTTGTGTTCGTGTAATTTATAGTTAAGAAGTTGGGTTCGAGCCCGGAGTGACCAACAAAATGTTAGAAATGTGCCAGTAAAAAGCTATGTTAAAGTTAAGTTACAAGTTGTCACACTCTAAGTCGTAATGTAGATTCGGATTCTCCATTGATGTTGGCATTTCAATGGATTCGGATTTCTGCTGTGGTTGATCAGGTGGTTCATTCGATAGAAATAGAAACTGGACCCCTTGATAAGGCATAACAGAAATTTGCTTATGAACTGGACAAAAGAGGCATGGAAGTGAATGATACTTCAGAGTTCAGAACACACTATGACAATACCATAACATAGTACTAAATAGATCTTTTAGACTTTAATCCTACAAAGAACTGTGCTACAGATGAACAAAAGTTGGAAGTGAGGAAATCACTTGAACATATGACAGTTGACACAGATAACACAGGTTACATATTCATTCTACATAGATTAAGAGGATGTTTGTGCTATATGCACAAACTTAGCACAACTCCGTGTCAAATTTTAGCGAGATACCCATGCTAAACAGCTCCTGACACAGCAGCTTGGCTCCATAGGGCACATTCGCCCTTACAATGTCCTCCGCAGCATCACACAAACGGCAGAAGGGCCCACGGATCTTCTTACCACCCGACGTCCGTTGAATCACATTTGCCATATGTTTACATTTCCTGCATATGTGCATCTGAGAGGAGTCACTGAGGGTAAAGAGGCGCTCGTGTAGGTTGGCCGATGCACCATGGGCAATAAGACAATCTCTCTCCATCTCACCAAACTTGATTCCACCAAAGCGCTTCCTATCTGCCACAGGTTGTCGAGTGAGAGGATGAACTGGCCCAGTGTTTCTGAACTTCACTTTATCTTCAGCCATGTGTATGAGACGCTGATAGAAGTTTGGGCCCATAAAAACCAAGGAGTTCACCTTTTCGCCTGTACGACCGTCGTAAACCCTCTCATCTCCTCCTCCTGAAAACCCAAGCCTGCCATCATAAACCAAGAAGTGGAGTATATGTAAAATGAACTACAATTTCCACCAATTAACTGTATAAAAATTACAATTCTTCTCCCGAAAACTTGCATACCTACGAAGTTGGGCTGTGAGATCATCGACGGATGGGGTAGAGAATGGGGTTGCATATTTTATAGCACCTCCAAGAGCAACCCCTTTGCCCAGAGCAGCCTCTAAAAGTTGTCCAGGTGTTTGCCGGGAAGGAAAGGCATGAGGATTGATAACAATGTCCGGAACAATTCCTTGTTTTGTGAAAGGGAAATTTTCTTGAGATTCGAGGAACCCCAAAACACCTTTCTGACCATGCATGCTCGAAAATTTATCACCAAGACAGGGAGTACGAACCTGGAATTGAAATCCAGAGCACTTAATCGTAACGAAGGAGAATGAAGAGCATAACACAAAGACTACAACTTCCTAGTTCCTTTATCGGTGTCCACATGTGACATTTCTATATGAATCTCGGTTGTCACAATACTCAATCAAAATGTCCTCTCTATTATGCATATGATCTAATCTGGTTTTGATTGATAAGATGACACCCAGAGAAAGTTTGGGAATCTATTAGCAAACTTGGCATTTTCTGCAAAACAATATGGCCAATAAGACTAGCCATTACCTGTATGACTGTATAGCATCAGATTTCAAAAAATTCTCTGAAACTTGCAGCATTCTGAGTCAACTATAAATTATCTTATCGTAGACTCTGCACAGACTCAGATTTATGCCCACTTCCCAGACTATTTACCAAGTCAGACTCCCTCTTCCCCAGCTTCAACTTCCAGTTACACTTTTTGGCGGTAAAAAGAACTGATTCCCATTAAAAACAACCAGGCTAAATTGTCATTAATCTATTCATTTCTCATGTAAAACAATACTCACTATTATTTTCCGAGGTCTACTCTAGTCTAATCTGAATTATTCTTTGGAAAAATCCCGTAAATAGTGAACGGGAAATTGAAGTTGGGGTACATGGATATAATAAAAGAGTATGATTATATAACTAAACAAAAAACTTATTCAAGTACGTATGCATAACCCTAGTGTTGTACTTGAACACTAAAGGCAGAAGCTGAACCAACAAATAATGTCTCTGGCAGGATTGACGCATTAGGTAGCCATAAACTTGAGCAATGAAGCACAGGAGTTAAATATACACTAAACTAAGTTCGTTAAGCATATCTCACACATAAATAAAATGATGAGACCCCCAAAAAGCAACTTATAAAGATTAAAGGTTTAGCAAAATTTACCTGTCTTAATGACACCACCGCAAAGTTCTTGCCCTCGTCGTTAGCGGAAAGTACTACCTTTTGAACCATGCCTCTTTCCGTGTGCTTTAATTTGATACTGTGATCAATCCCAGAAGCAGCATGCTTACCAATGACAATGTCACCTGTCTGGAGGTTCGCCCCAACGTATGGAAAACCATCATCCTCTAGACTGTCAACCCGTCCAATCTTACTTTGTGTTTTTCCAAAGTTAATTATCTCATCAGGCTTTAGCCTTTTTCCAGGTGCCTCGGAATTTTCAACATCGGACTTGAAACTTCGAACGTGTTCAGTACGGAACATACCACGTTCCAGTGAAGCACGATTCATAACCAGTGAATCCTCCTGGTTGTACCCAAAATGAACATTCACTGCTACAATAGCACACTGACCATTATAAAACTCTGGGTGTGGCATCATTCCCTTGTGGTGCTCGGAATACTTCGATTTTCCAAGGCAATCTGAAAGCCTGGTACGAAAGAGGGGTCTCTGGGGATAAAATAACTGATGAGTGTTTGTATCAGCTCGGATGTCCGGATTGGTAGTCGTAAAACCAATTGCTTGTTGAGAATGCTTTTCAGATTGATAAAGGACTCGCTTCGCATGGTCATGATTTGCAAAAGGAATGATACCACAACTTAAGCCTAATGAAAATGATGTATCAAGTTCACAATGTGTGTAATTTGGACACTCTCTCTCTTTTTCGGCCGACAAATAACCCACTCCCCAAGCAGTTCTACAGTCTTCCTCCTCCTCTGCTCCAATGAACTCTATTATCCCTTGCTCGAGAAGGTATTGAAATAAGAACTCTCCTTTCAGATCTTTAATCTTCCTCAAGTTTCGGACCACCAAAAGTGGACGGAGTATCCTTCCAGCATCTCCAAATATCCTCACCTCCCTGTGGCGCTCATCTCTTTTAATTTCAACCTGTTAAAAAATACTTCAAGTTAATAACTCTCAATTAAATTATATCTTAAATCGTGCTAAAGTGCAGAATATTGCATACTCCGTTAAAAACTGAAAGAAGGAAATTGGCAACAGATACCAAGGAAAAAGCATTCATGGTGCAGTCATTCATAAATCTTCAACTACAAGTCTATAAGTAATAATTTAATATTGTCCGAGCATGTTGGGAACTTTGGACACATAAGATACAAAACTTCACTTTTTTGGTATTATTACCAATAATGAAACAGTAGCTCACAAAGTAATTCAGCTCATCTTTCTAGTTTCTACCATCAGACTTTCCACATGACACAAAAGAAAGTTTTTAATGAGTGCAAGATAACCTCATAGGGAATGTCCATTCTGCGGCGTTTACGCCTTAGCTTTGCAACAAATGAGGACGAGTCTGTACACATCCCGATCCAGTCACCATCAAGAAAAACTTTATACTTCCCATCAAGTACACTTGGAGTGTCATCGGCCAACTTTTCCATTCCACATTCTAGTAACTTTTTAATAATCCCTTTGTGTTCCAGAACATTTGTACTGACAATACCCGTGCTTGCCAGATTTTTAACAAGTCCACAATTTTCTCCATCAGGCGTAGAGAGGGAACAAATCTTACCCCACTGAGATGGGTGCCTATATTATAAACCACAACAATGACACTGTTCATTAGTAGTAGATTGCAAAAGAGGGTTCTTTTTTTACAAGTGAAAATTCCAATACTTCAGCACATAACATATTACAAATAAATTTCCTTCAAAGATATTGTAAGGCAAATGAGCTGGACTTCACTACCATGATAAGTTGTGATTTCCATCAAGGACAATTTACGCAGGGATAACCCAATCTAGATACCCTGAAGAATTTGTTTTATACACATAAATCCTTTTGTGTTTTGAAGTAATACAGTTAAGTACCTCAAATTCACAGATATGCCTTAATTAGAGACATGGACAAAAGTTACCATGATATTTATGATTATCCCAAAATGCCTGTGGTTTTGTAAGAAATGCAAAGTTGACCTTATACTTTACAGACTAATATATTTAACCCTACAGCCAATAGAGACATAAAAAAAAATGAACAGTTACACAACAAAGACTGCAACTAAAGCTGGTTTCAAATGCAATAATAAAATGAGATGAATATAAATCTAGATAAAACTTACGGGTATCTAGCATTACCAGCCCTCCCTGTATATGAAACCTGCTGGCGTGTTTTCCTCATATCAGCTATTGTCTGCAATGGATTTGTGCGCCGTAGGGTAGCAACTACACCAGAGATCCTCTCCATTCTCTTGTAAGGATGTGACCAAGCTCCAGTTGAGAAGGCTCTGGAAAGACCATTTGTGATTATTGAAGCATCCAAGTAATGCTCAATTGACTGTACTTCTCGGTCTCTGTAAAGATCCCTCTGTATTGCTTTACTGAATCGCTTCTCAGCATGCTTGATATGTACTCTTAGTTCTCTTTCAAGTAACTCACCTGCCAATTCCAACCTCTTATTTCTAAAATCATCTCGATTATCAACTTTCCGGCATCCATTGTATGCCTCCAGTAGACACTTAGCCATATAAGCAAGGAACCGAGCCTTCTGCCCTGTGCTATGGAGGCTCGGGAAGAGGTCGTTCTTGACGCATTCTTCAACAGATCCTGCAGGTGGGAACTTGCACTTCTGCATGAGCTCCTTAATAAAATTTTCATTTTTATCACTCTTGCGGAAACCATTGCACTTTTTATCAGCATCGTAAATCGATGCAATAAGAATATTTGCAATAGCAGGATCTCCACTATCAAGACCAATCAGCTTTACTGCCTCTTTATCATTGGAAACGCCCAAAGCAAAGAACAGAATCCAGATAGGCATTTCCACTACTCCAAAGTACACGGTGAGGATTTTGTCTCCTCCACTTACATTTTCCTGCTTCGGGACTAACTTAACAAACACTCTTTGTCTTTTTGAAACTGCACGGTATGAAACTGTCCAAACAGGATCCTTAGCCACCCACAATCTTTTGAGGCATATTTGCTCTTGTGCGATGAAGGTCTAGAGAAAAAATTGGAAGCTACAAATCAGTATGTATCAACAATTCAATAGAAAAGATCTTTTAATAGAATCAAACTGAATATATGAAGAGCCACTTTATCAAGACAAAAAGAAACACAATAACAAAAAACAATAGGTACCATGAGTGGCATAATATACAGCTTATCCTTCCCTACTGAATTGTGCGGAGCAGGCGAAGTTCAGAAAGAAGAAGACAACGAAGAAGAAAAGTTGTACGAGAAAAATGTTCAAAAATCATGAAGTGACAGTATCCTTTTTGTTGTTGGTTCCTAGATCTAGTTTATCACATATTCACATGATTATAATATGGCTGCATTTATATCTCAATAACTCCACCAAAACTAATTATGCTGCAGAGACACGTGCACTTAACCTTACCTTCTCAGCACCCTTGACTATGAAATACCCTCCATGATCAAATTCACAATCCATCTTCTCGAGCTCAGTCGTCCAGCATAAGTCGGATTTCACCATGACAGGAAGTCTCCCAAAGGGAACCGTGCTCTGATAATTGTTCAAGGATTTCTTCTCAACAAATTCATCTACGCCGGTTTTGAATTTGTCACTTCTGGAGCTACTCATAGTGTACACCTGGAAAGTTTTAAGAGAAAACAATTAAATCAGAAAAAGTTCAGAGAAATGAAATAATCTAGAAAGGTGATGGAATAATGCTGATGTATCATCAACATAAAGCCTTAAACCAACAAACATTATCTGTTATATATCTGTCATGAGTACAGACTAAATTACTCGTTCCCTTTGAGAGCATCATAGATTTTCGCAAGTAGAAGAAATATATATATATATATATATA
>JAYMSP010002989.1:0-21646 GCA_036897095.1 Plantago elongata
CGATCCTTAGCTAGCTTCCCTTCACGCGGTCAGCTAGCACACTGTCGATAACCATTCCATCTTCGCCAAACCGTCAATAGGATAAGTCGACCTCCATCATCTCCATCTCTCTCATCGTCAATTTACTTATTCTTTATCTCATTACTGACTTGAGTGTCGGAATCCCTACGGTCGGCACCACACCGGTGTCACCTTGGTATCTTACGTCACTAGGTTTGTTGCTTGTTATCTTGCAGGTCGTCGGTGCCCCCCAATTCATCAACCTAAATTCGATTGTAGATTCTGAGCGTCTACACCTTTTTAACTTCAATTTCTTTTTTCTTTAAGTCATTGAAAATGTTACGAAAACAATTCTTATTCCACTATTGCAACCTTTGTTTTAATCTTTTCAGTTTTTCTGCAATCCTTTTCATACCATGGTTCTGAAAAGAAGAATAAGCCCAATTTGTTTGAACTTGGAGGATAAAATCAGAGTTAAGGGTCTACGAATTCTGAAACCTAAAGCTGGGAATAGGCCTAGAGGCATGGGAGAGGCAAGAGACTATCAGAGTCTATGGTCAAAACATTTTTTAAGGCCAAGGTGTTCCTCGTGGTGCTTTCAGATACCTATCAGCTTTCTGAGCTTGGGTTTCAACGAACTTAGCCTTCCTAGCGAGATTTCTTCTGGCCCTAGCATTTAAATTTTCAGTAGCTGAGCTTTCTTCCACTTCTGATGATTACTTTGAGCAATCCTAGCTTTCATCCATCATTCATGTCATTCTTTATATTGTTGAGAAAGGACCTTCCTGATGGCTCTATAGCCAATGACATTTCGAGCACCTTTAGCTTTCTGAGATCTATTCTCAACAGCCTCACTAGTTTTTGCGCCATTATTTCTTCCGAAAAATGGTACATTGGAAAATTTGCCGACTCTTGCAATTCTTCCCTTCCTAGTGGCATACCATTGTGGATGTTCACAAGTCTGAGGGTTGTGTTTCTTTTCAGATTCTTTATCCACTTGTTTCCTTGGGACTTGTTTTCCCTCCAAAGGTTTAGTTCCAACTCCTTTACCTTTGTCAACTACCTTAGCTTTCTGACCAATGTTATAGGTTGTTGGGGGATCACACTGTTGACTTCTCACAATGGTCAACCTTTCCATCACTCTTTTTTCAGAGGAGTGGAATTGCTTGATTAAGTGTCAAGCCCAAGTCCGCTTTCTATGAAGGATCTCGAAGATAAGATTGAACTTCTATTAGAGCTTCACTAGCTATAACATAAGATTGAAAAGATAGTTCTTTCTTTTTGAGTTCTTCATTCTCAGAAAGAAGTTTCTTAACCTTCTCTTGGAGTTCGTTCAAAGACAGTTCCTGTCAATCTCAGATATCTGAGCCTTAATAAATGCAATTTATGCCTTCTTGTCCTTAGATACCTTGGTCAATTCAGAAACCTCTTTTTCATCTCACTTTCTTCCATAATTTTTATCTTGGTTTGTGCTACCAAAAATCTTTTTTCATACCGATCCAATTCCTTCTTAAGATGTTCCAACCCTTTGATTCCTTTTCATCACTTTCATAATATAAAAATTGTGAAATGTTAGCCAACTCATCTATCATAAGACTAAGTTCCAATGTTGGAGATATATGGATGAATTTCCTCAACAACTCCACACGTTCAATTCTTCTTTTGGCCAACGTCGATTACATCGTGAGTAATGCCACACAATTCTGGTGAAGGAAGCTTTGAATCATCTAAAATCCTCATCATCAGAATCTGACTCAATATCTAGAGCATCTAGTTGGATTTAAATCTTTCCTCTCTTCGGTGAACAATGCCCTTTGACCTCTTTTGAAATTCCTTTTGTCCTTCTTGTCACTTAAGCTTGTGAAAAGCAGGACAATCCCGTTTAAAGTGACCGAGTTTCCGACAATAGAAACATATATCATTTCCAATTTCAACAACTTCAGAACTTGTAGCTTTTTGAGCAGGCTTATTCAGACAGTTGTTCATTTGAATGTTCTTGTACTGATGGTAGTTTGGGCCGAGATGCTCTTTCAGCTTCTCCTTTGCTTTTCTCTTTTTAATCTCTTGACTCACATATTTCTTCATGTGTATACATCAAGAGAATTTTCTTCAGTCACTTCCTTGATTTCCTTCTTTTCAGAAGTACCTTGGGAAACTAGAGAAACACTTCGCAACTTTTCAGCTGCAGCTAATCCTTTCTGTGTTGTTTCATAGTTTACAGTGGCTAAATGTGAAAAGATTTTCACTGGAGTGATCTTCGTCATTCCCTAGTTAAAGTAAAAGTATTGGGATATGTTCCCAATTTTGGTTCAAACTTCTCACAATAGATTTCACCTTCTCATAATTCGAATATCTCTCATTTTCTCCAAGTGCAGCCATTTCACTCATAAGAGTTGTAAACCTGAAATCAAGTTCTTCAAGAGTCTTAGAGGGACCTTGCTTGAAACTATGTAACTTCAATTTTAGAACTTTGAACTTGTTTTCCTTGATTCTTGATTTTCTCAGTTTCGACACAGATTTCGGCACCCCACAGTTTACACTGTATGTGCTAAGGAGTAAGACGAATAATGATGCTTCGAGCTTGACCATCTAGTCTGTGTCTATTGGCATCTTCCGACGTCCAGAGTCCTCGAGGCTTGTCCTCATATTCAAAATGACCGGTGGCTCGACCACTATCATGTGTGGTGCCTCCACTGCTCTCAATATCCTTTTTGGTTGTTCTTCTACAATTTGACATTGTTGTGACAAGTTTAGGTTGCCTAATCGATCTAGCTTTATCACTCAAGCACATTGGAAAAACCTGCATTCGAAGATCATAACATGCATATCATGTTTAACCACCCTCATTCATTCTTCCTAACACTAACAATCCTCTATGCGAGTGGGTGCCCAAATCCTTCAACAATTTCCAAGTCCTCTTTTACTTTGATGTATCCGACTCCCCATAGAATCCCGTAAACCTCCAAATAATCGAGCTATCCTCCAATTGCACATTAGCAACAATATGATTTTTGTTGAAAGTCAAAATCGTAAACAAGGTCTGCTTATCCCAAGGCAAACCTCTAGACCTACCAACTCCTGAAACACCTATACCAAACATATTCAACTGTCCACATAAGTTGTCAAAACCATGGTCATCCAAACGAGTTTGCATGAGGAAATCAACTTTGGGGTTTAGATCGCACAAGAGATCCTTTAGAACTCGAACTGCACGAGGGCTACCCATACCCTGGTAGTTCCAACTAGGCAACTCATTGGGATAGGCGGAGCTGCTCATCAGCCTCCGCCTCTAGTAAAGTATGAGTATCCATTGAATCACCACACAACTTATTTTGTTTTGGTCCTTCATTCTCCTTGTCTAGTGTTACACATTCAGATACTGTTATCCCCTTAATTGCTTCCGACCAGTCGTCCACGTTTCTTACCCAATACTGGACCCTTTTGTCATAGGCAGCAGAGTCTGGTTTCAGGTTTTGGTTGGTAATCCGTCTGAATTTAGAGGCCATTGTAGTATCTTTTTCTCTGATTTTTATGGGTTTTAGGTGTGCAATGAAGGTGTCATTGATGTGGGCTAGGTCAGTTGGGTTGAGGTTGTTGGATACGGATTGGGAAGGGGTATACAATGGGTCACAGGAATGGTTGAGGTCTAGTCATTGATTTGTACTATTGCTAGTGGACCAAGAATTTCAGGGTTGTCAATCCGAATCGGGTCAGGTGCGTGTTGGGTCTGTGGGAAGGAGTCAATGTGCATTGACCTTGGGCCCAAGTCACCCATGCAAAAAGTTGGGCTAATACACGGAAGGAAAAGTTTAGGGTTGTCAATTGTAACAAATTTTCATACCAGATATCTCCAAATCTGAACCATCTTCAACCACTATTCCCTTTCCTTTGTCAGTATCATGAATCTCTTTAACAAACTGCAAAAATACCTCCCCAATCTCCTCCATAACACTATCTTCAATTATATTCCGGTTCTTCAATACCAACCCACTTGCAATCTCATCCCTCCCCTGCGTGCTAGTAGGTTTCACAACTGCTGGTCGAAACGGGAAGCGCAGTGAGCACTCGGCCCTATGCTACCTCGTACACCATGGATTGTTGCGCATTGATATGGGGTTCTCATCCATTCATCGTACATGAGCTTCTCATCGGGGATTTCTCCACAAGAATCCGTTAAATCAAAACAATCCCTACAATCCTCCACCAAATGCCCTAGAACACCACATTAATATCAAAAAATTGGCAACCGTTCGTATGCCAGACCAACTTGAAGTTCCTGACTATCCGACCCCTCAATGTTTATCATTCGACTGTGCGGCTCCGTGACTTCTAATCAGACCCTAAAACACAAAGCAGTCCCCACAAATCCCTTACTATGAGAGTTATCAACATCCACGAATTTTCCCATTGAATTCCCAATAACTTCTGCCATAGCCCGGTGCCACATAACTACCGAAATTCCTTATGCATGGACAAAAATCACTCTCATCCAATTAAAAGTCTGAGGATCGTCAGCAGGCTCAATGGTATGAAGCACCACGAGCCCTTATTCATCACCCGATTCTTGTCAACCACATGTTCGAACTGAATAAGAACACTATCTTCCCCAACTTTCTACATGTGTACCTCTCGAGGAATGTTCCACCCATTCACCATTGTTCGTTCAAAAGATTCAAGATTTATCGCCTTACGGGATAACATTCGCCCTACCAAACACAAATTATGATCCAAAGCCGATCTATCCCACACATCTGCCAAAATACACACTTTTTGTCGTTCCCTTTCCGTGAGTTTCAGCTGCGTCCCCAACCATTTCAAGAGTCGATACATTATCCCCAGCTGAAACAAGACACAAATTGGAGGATGAATACTATAAAAGAGTGAGAGAACAATTTCAACCAAGATGTCATGTTGAATATACAAAGAAATAAAAAAGCCCCCAACACCAAATTTAAGGGTTACATTTAAGGCTAGAAGAAAGGAAAGTTAGAAACCACTGACAATATTTGAAATTCAAAAAGCAAAAATAAAAAAGCCAGACTAAATAAGGACTTACAACACGGAAGTAGTGACCAATCCAAGAGGAAACACTCAAAAACAGTTTAGTGGTGGCCACACATAACATAGAAGATTTGGGATGTAAACTCACCAGTCTCCTAGATTAAAGATGATGATTGAGACTCACAAGAAGCAAGAACTCAATCTCCAACCAAGAAGAGACCGTTTATCCTGAGATTTTGTGTTTTTAAAATTGTTTGAAATTATTAAAATTATTTATAAATTATTTTTCAAATGGTATATTATGATATTTGTCAAATTGTAAATAGTATAATGTCAATTAGTATTCACTTCTTCAGGCATAAGTGTATACATTTCTCATTTTTTACTACCCTATACGATTTTATATATTACAAAAAAATGTAAACTACATACCCCGACACTCAATAAATAATAAACAATCATACATTTACACATTTTATCCACCTTTTTACACAAATTTTCCAAAAAGTACACATTTCATCATACCATACTTCCTCATTGATTTTAAATTTTTTACAGAAAATTAGACGTCAAGTAGTATACTATATAATTCCAAGACACAGGTAGTTATACAATTATCCTAGCGCAAGAAACATCAGTTACTTCAGTAAAGCTTGTGTTCAAGTAATCTTTTAAGATAAAATGAAGAAATTTGAACTTTTATCTATAAAAGCATTGTATATGACTATTAACTGTGAATGTGCAAATGGATACAGATACATGCTTAGATGCTGCTAAAAAATGATCACCTATGCGTGTGTGTGAACTTCACCCTGAATTAGTTTACAACAAAGTGCAGTTGTATGAAAATCTAGCATCACTATCTGCGTGACCTTCTAGGTAAACGATTATGCAGTGGGCTATGGGAATCGCCACGGCTTAGTCGCTTCTTCCGGTACCTCCATGCGACTTGGATTCGTTTAGCTGCCAGAGCTCGCCAGTATGGAGATTCATATCTGCAGTGTAGTTTCAAGAGGAAGTAATAACATCACATTCAATGTATACAGAAGTATTCGACTCGAAAGTCCAAGATTTCATGCCTGCATCAATACAGAAATCTTCATTTTGGTATTATATGTTTTCCACTGCTCACTCGGTAATCTAAGTTCCCCACTTCTACATAGTTTGGTGAAATATCCGGAAAGACATACTTAAATTAGGTCAAATTCATTCCCAATTCAACGAATTGAGCATAGTTCACCTATCAAAAAGTTTAGGAAACAGAAAATAAAGACAAACACAGGAAATACATGTTCCGTTCTTCCCCATATTGTAAACCAATGAGTATATTTGTGCTCATGTCTTTATTATTATATTTTCTTTAATAATTGATGGGCTAATTCTTCCTATTCGCCAAGTTGTTAGAATTGTGGGTGAAATTAGACTTATTTAAGTTTGCCTTGGGAATTTTCAAAGTGCCAAAATTAGAATGTTTAGCAACTTCCGTTCCCTAATGTGACAGTGAAAAATTCATGGTAGGGTGGAGAATATATGGTACCAAATGGAGGATTGTCCCATACATACAGACTATGAATTTAAGTTCAGCATAAGCAGAATTACCTTATAGCTCCTTGAACACGAGGGCTACGCAAGAATCTTGCAAAAAGACTTGTAACTTCTTCAAGGTCAGCAGCGCGGAGCACGAATACTTCTACATTTGATAAGCATTTGACTGTTCTGTTACTCAACAGCCTGTGCCCTGGAATCCTGATTCTTTTTCCATCTGTAAATGAATACACAAAAAGTGATCTCGTTTTCATAACTATGAAAATTTGAACTATTTCAATCTTGAATTACTTTAAGAGTTTTTTCGTTTGTGATTCAGTTTATAACTGTTGAAACTAGTGCCTTTGATATGGAATTAGTTCAATACTTTTTCCAGCAAAAACAGATCTCATCTACCCTTGTGTTAGTGCCCGTTAGCAAAGACTTCAGATTATTGTGAAATGCAAAGTGATTAAATCAGGTTAGTGTTTGCTAAATGTACTGTAAATTGAGCTTCTGCGGACTTGCAGCTTTAGAAAATCAAGTGCGAACATGCAGTAAGGTGTATGATGCACCTTTCGAGTTTTTGTACGTTACGTTCAACAATAACTGTACGGGAGAAAGGCACCATTGGTCCTGCCGTATAGGGTATATGACACACGCAGTGCATCGTTTGCTCCCCTGTGATATTTTGTCCCATAGTTTTTTTGGTCGTTGCATCGGAAAGACAAATTGACTATTTTGACCAAAAAGTCTGACATGGCATGTCAGTCAACAGGTCAAACTCAACACCTCATGTACCACATCATTAAATAAATTAAAAATTATTTAAAAAATAAAAATAAATCTTAATTTAAATTTCAGAAAAAAAAACATGAATATTTTCTGTAATTAAATATAAAATAAAAAAGAGAACGAAAATTAGAAAACAAAAAGGAAAAAAGAATAAATACGTGAAGAGCAAAAGTGTGTCAAATTACTATTAAGTATGGCTTAACCTATTGAAGATGGTCCCATTGTTGTTCTTTAATGTTGTTTAAGTTATTAGAGATGGTTTTATCTTTATTCCTCTTAATGTCAATTTGTCTTTCAATACCACAGGAGGAGCAAATGATACACTGCGTGTGCCATATGTCCTATACGGCAGGATCAATGGTGCCTTTCTCCCTAACTGTACAATGGAAAGGGAAAAGGGGAGCACCAATGTACCTTTATTTACAGAAGAATGCTCGAGGCACCATGAGATGAGTTCTTCACCGCAAACACCATTTTCAGCCAGGGGAACCACATTCAGATCTTCACCTTCACTCTCCAAAGTTCCACGTATAATGAAAACCATCTTATCAATAAGACCGCCACGGTGCAAGATTTTGCAACCTTTTATATATGTCTTTGTTCTTAACCTTTCACATATAGCATCTAAAATAGGTTCATCTAACAGTTGGAAAATCCGGACCTGTACTTCAGGCGTAAGAATATACAAGATGTAAATAAAAAATAAGACAGAAGTATATAGAAACAATGTATCAAAAAGAGTCTGCTCCCCGATATGGGACAGCATCGTTTCACCAATTCCTAATGGAACTTACATTCTTTATGAATTTGAAGAGGTGGCGACGTATATCTCTTTGAATGTCTTCTGGTAAATTCTCCAACAGCATATCCTCATTAACTCCCCTCGTGGCAGCCCAATTGAAACGTTCTGCATCGCGGACTGACCTGGATGTAAAATAGTCCCAATAAATTAGATATCAAAAAAATATCATTCTGAATGTTCATAATTCATGTCATTTCATTTCGTATAAGTTTGCCAGATATGCTATTGGCATGATGCAGATAACCTCCCTATGCTACAAAAATGTGCAAATTACACGGAGAACAGAGTATTTTCAACCAACACATTTGAAAATCACCCCACAGAATAAACTAAACCTTTTTGTAGAGGTCGTTAGCACTTTCAAGATACAAGGAAGTGAATTACCAATTATACAAAACAGGATGCAAAATTTATAGTCAATTGATGTGTCACCTTCGCAGATTTTCTGGCAAGCGACGGTGTCTCATCCATTGTTCAACATCCCGGCGTCTTAATGACAGCTCTAGCCTTCTGCACAGAACAAAAAGTAACTTTTCTTTTGTTAACACAAACATACAACAGAGAAACGTATTCTGGAAGTCAAACCTACACACTGTTGAATAAAATCTGTTAATCTTAATTGTGCAACCAAAGTATTTGCTTGACCTGCGTCCAAGAGCCTGGAGAAAATTCTGCATATTCCCAATAAGGAGAGCAAAAAGCAAGAGGCCAATCCCAATGATGGCCATGGTGAAAAGAACTTCCCACACAAAATAACTCGGGCTTTGATTTCCGGCCAAGGTACTAATTTGCTGTATAAAGCACCAGAAGAATGTCAGATGGAAAGTTGGTTTCCACAGTCGAACATGCATGAAAAGTAGCAAGATAACAGATAAAACACCATCAATTACTCTTATGTTCCGTTAATGCCAAGAGAAATATATTGAGGAGACTGGCACTCCTTAGTCCTCACTGACCAGACATGATTTCTTTTTTTTTTTTTGTATCATGTGGATAAAGGCTTAATAATTCATATTTCCTTTTTTTCTCTCTGATACAGCAAGGAAGCACACAGAAGAACAATCTGTTTTGTGTTTTTTGGTAGCGGAATATGCTAAAAAAAAGCTTAACTTCATCAGTGTATTCTTTATATAGAATAACTTACGATACCTGGAACCCCCAAAACAACGAGTAAATATATCTTGTCGCCAAGCTATTGTGGGCGGTTAAATTTACGGCACTCTGGTAAATTCCATAACTGAAACTATCTTCACCAAAACATGCTGTTGCATTCTCATTGTTTTTCCATTGATCCCATAATGGGTGACCTTCAAAGTGCTCATGTGTATTGCCATGTCCGCAGTCAATGAAGGGCAGACATACGTTTGACATCATGCTGGAGTGACGGCAAGCATCTCGGAAGCATTGATTAACTCTCTAGACAGGTAAATCAGAAGAAATTCATCAGCTATTACTAACATCATAGGAATATAAAGAATGTAGAAGAATGATTAAATCCACATAATCATACAACTTCTCTCTTCTTAATAGGTATTAAATGAGAGTGATCATATTTCAACAAATAAATAGGACAAGGTATGGAGGGAGCTTAATCATTTTGTACAAACATAAAGCGTTATCTTGTTATTTATTTTCAATTTTTCATATTTCATGAAGATTCAGGAGATTAGGCCCATGAATGTAAGAAATCCAACATGTTCTATATTGCAGGTTGCTTAACTACAGCAAGGGGGGGGGGGGGGGGGGGGGTAATGGGGAATAAAACAAGCAGCTTCAGTTTAGGACAACCTGTAACCCAAAGAGATACCAGCATGAGCCGACCACATGGCTAGCCAAAATATATGTGAGAAGATTTATGACAAAATTCGCCCATGCCGATTCAAATATGAAACCTGTTGTAGTCTGCCCAGCTAGCAAAGGCAAGAATCTGCAAAGCCTTGGAACATACTGAACAAGGATGGCCGCTCTTAAAAGATTTTTCGCATAATTAGCACCTCCTATGGAAGCTGGTAAGATCAATAATATGATGATCTACATAAAAGTAAATAGCAGTGTCAGTTGCTTGTTCTATGCTAGTTTGCTACATTGACAATAATTCCTAACATTCGCTAAATAAAATGCAATAAAGACCAAGAATACAACTTCAAATTCGGTTTATAATTTTCCCTTTCTCGTGTTGACACCTGTCATGCTTCTTACTGAAAATAGTAACGAAAAGGAATATCCTATTCACTGAACAATGGGGGTGCATATGTTATTGACTTGCATTCCGGGCAGAGGTTTTGTAATTTTCTCTTTTTTCTACCGACTCCTGCTATGCTTCTTACTAAATTTGTAATAAAAAGGAAATATGCAGAAGGGCAAAAATAGTGATTGTACTTACTTGTGGAAGGGGTAGTACAACAAAGACATCAATGAAAAAGTATCCAAAAAAATAATTCTTGGCAATCCTTTTCGGGTCATCAACTAAATCTCCGGCTCCAACTACCGTTGATTCAGGAGCAACATAAGCCAATCTGAACTGCAACATTAAATATAGATGAGTGGATGCATCTAATTTCAACAAGGCAGTCTGAACTGATAAATACTAGTAGTACATGATAAACCAAATTAATCATGAGCATTTCAATTTCCAAAATTATAATGGGTTAATACATTCTGCAAAGAACAGTCACCTGAAGGAGTATGTGCAGAAAGTAAATAAAGTCAAATATGCTCCTCAAGGCCACAATAGTTGTTGTCATGGGCCAATTTAATGCTATACACTTGTTATCCTGGGAAGAAACGAAGGGCATGTTATATAAGTATACAGAGTTCGTGAATTAATCATCTTTAGTTATATTTCGAATTCAAAGCACCATGTATTTGTTAATGGAGAATCATCAATATTAATGAACTTACATAATTAACAAATGAATATCATCAGTTAGAAGTATGTAAGGAGTATGAGAAGGAAAACAATACAAAATAACTAAGGGAAGTTCATCTTAGAAGATTGCATAGTTACGAAGATGTTTTGTCTGATCAAATGCTATTCAGCAATATTCTGTCTAATCAAAATTTATAGAAATTTCATATATATAGAAAGTTGAGTGTCTGCATGCACACAGAAGCTTTCAAGGCAAAGTATAACTAATGGAAGTTCATCCCAGAAGATTACACAAAGATGAACAGATCAAATCCATAATCAGGAAAACATTTATAAAATAATACCTGTTCCACATACAGAAGAAAGAAGAACAGTGGGTCCAAAAACACTGCAAACAAGCATGATATTACGAAGAACTTGTTCCACTTCTGAACATCTTTGGCATGAGGATTCATGACACCTGGAATGTGGGGAAGGAACAGAGAACACTTTTGCTTTGCCCAACCTTTCGCGTCTCCATAGAGTATATTGTGAGACTGCAAAAGGGAAAGATTCATGCACAATGAGCACATTCCAAAATTTGTGCTTACAAGAAGTTTAATAGCTCAAATGTTGGGAACACACAAGCTCGTCAATGTCATGACCAGGACAACATATGGTGTGGGATTTGCATTTGATAAACTAATGACAGAAAGTATGGAACTAACTATAAATCGAATAAACAGAATATTGATGGGAACAAAACAGCAGGAACAAAGAACAATACCCTGGCATCTATATCTGACTTTCTTGCATGCTTCTGAGCCTTAACATTGTAATATGAAGGACAGGTTGTGCAGTATGGGTCGCTGCACATTCCCAGTTGTCCAGACTTCAAAAGGTGTTCATTTTTCCCCATGTTATTATCAACTGCCCGGTCATTTCGTTCTAACCCGTCAATCGAGGAGTATCTTTCCATTTTGGGTTCCATAGTTATTTGCGGATTCTGAAATATGACCTCACTATTACGGGTAACAAATAAAGGACCACTCATCTGTACCAATGCATTTCGTCTTTCGTTCCTTAGAGGATCAGGGAAACCCGGAAGATTGCTCTCATGTTCAGAAGAATCAAAAGAATGTGATGGATTAGACATAGATGCACTCCTTGTCCTGGTTGTAAATGGCCTATGTGCATACTCATCTCTTTCCTCTGAATGGGAAAATGTTGCGGAAAGCATCGGTATCTCATCTTTTTCAAAAGGATCCATCCCTCAAATACACCTGTCAGCAAGACGTGTATATTGAGCTAAAAAGGACTAAGGTACTGACATGAGAAATTACTGTCAGTTTAAACCATTTATAATATGATTCTTTATAGGACACTTTGATTTATATGTTTGCATATCTTGAAAATTACTACAACAGCTACTACCCAGCCCTTTATTGGCCTTTTGTTTAGTCTCAAAGACGTCTGGCCAAATTTCCTTCTGTACCGCACAAAGTCTAGCAACTCCATTCGAAAACCTGGAACTAATTAGCAAGCTACATTTCGACAACTAGAAATATGAAATTCTAATCTATTACACAAAATGCTTTATCGCCTAGTTCATTCATTCATTCTTTCTGCAGGCATATGAAAACTAATTAGCAAGCTACATTTCGATAACTAGAAATATGAAACTCTCAGCTATTACACAAAAAATTGCTTTGTTGCCCAGTTCTTCTTTTCTGCAGCATATGAAAAATGATTCCTAGTTTTCATTTTGTATATTGATACTACCCTGCATTATCATACTTTCTGTTGAATAACACTAGATTACTTAATTTAGCAAGTGAACATACAAAGCAAATATATCTTCTTGTAAGGACTTTTCTCATCTAAAAGTACAATATACCTCATTAATTAATATTAATAGTTTAATATATATACACACATAAAATTATCAAAGTTTTTGCACTTTGTTAAACCAATAAAAGAAGTAGGATTCATACAAAAGCAGGATCAAAAACTTATCTAATATTACAGCAGTTGCTATAACTGATTACAGAGAAGAATAAAAAAACAAAAACAAGAAAGAAACCAATACAACAGAAACCCACTAAAGAGAAACGAAAAGATTATGCTATGCAACAAGACATGTAGAATTCAAACAAGAAGTTACAACCAGTAGTAGTAGTATACGAAGCTTCTTTACAGTTTACAACAGTAAGAACAAGAAAAGTGGAGCAAAATCAAGAAAACCAAGAGAAACCCAGTAGAGAAAAAAGAAAAGGGAGCCAAACAAACCTCAATTACTCAACAGGGAAATGGAAGCTCCATAAAAAGCTGAAATCTTTAGAATGGCAAGAAACGGAATTGAGCGATTGAAAGTGAGGGAATTGAGCGAGAAAATGGTTGAATTTAGAGATGGACTATTGTGAGCCTGTGGAGAAAAATCAAGAAACTTGAATAAAGTATGCAACAAAAACAAGACTTAAAGAGCTGACTTGGGACGATAGCATAGCGCCAAAGAGACCTTGACCGGGTTTACTAATAGATTGTAATTAAAAATAAATCACTATCCTCTGAAAAAATTGGATTGAATGAATTTAATTATTCTCTAAATTAAGTGGGTTGTTTCTATGTTAAAATTTTCCAAAGGAACCATGGTTGGGGGAGGTGTGGTGTGGTAAAACATGGTGTTAAGACGAAATATCATCAATTTGACTATTTGGTAGGAAAACTGAAAAAATTAAATTGGTATCGTGCCTACCCAACTAATATAAAAACTTGTGAAAGTCTAAATTTTTTTTGGAACCGAATATATTGTCATTATCCAAAAACTAATACAAAGCAAAAGGCGATCATAAGCGATCCAGCCTAAACGTCAAAGATAAAAGAGTAAAACGAAGCATAAACTATCAATATGTACCCAACACGGGGCCTAAGATTAGGGGCTTTCAAAGCTCTACAAACAATAACATCAATAGTCTTCCTAGCGCGGGTTACCTAGAGTACTATTAAAGTAATAAGTATTTCTAAAAGCCAAGCCTCATAAACTACTTCAGTAAAAGCAAGTTTAAGAAGTTCAGCTCGCCATCCCTTGCCACGGGTCTTGCGCAATACCCACACAAGTTCCTCCTTCCATATATGTCTGATCAATAACCAATCAAGGATTTGTTTCCATACAACAACCATCACTCCACATTCGAATAGGAGGTGGTCTTGTGTCTCAACGGCCAGGCAGAAACAACAACATGGGTTCTGTACCAGACCGAACCGCTGCAACCGGGTTTTTGTGGCTAACCGGTCACGACACACGGGCCAAGCCATCACATGTGCTCTAGGCCGCGCGAGATTCCTATAGAAAAGTGTTCTCCATGGCACTACAACGTCGGGGTAATTTTCGATAAATAACTCTGATCTTGAAGTTAGGGAGCATCATCATTGTGTTCCACTTCGGTTTACGGTGAGTCAATGACTGACACTTGAGTATTCCTTTAAAAATCCAGGAGAAAGAATTCGGGGCATTCGCAGTCAGCATCCAATCATGTGGTAAGTAGTATATGTATACCCACTTCACCCAAAGTTGTCTTGTTTTCCACAGAGATTTCAAAGTAACTTCATCATGCAAGCATTGTTCCACTCATGTAACGCAATTATTTGTAACCCACCTTTGACTTTCGGTTTGCAGACTTTCTCCCATGCAACAGGGAATTTTTGTGTGACCATATCACTATTAGACCAGAGGAACGATCTACATATCGCCTCAACTTGTTGCAATACCCGCTTGGGGAGCGGAAAACATTGCAACCAATAATTAGCTACAATGAATAACACACTCCTGATTAATGTCACCCGACTCGCATAGCTAAGCACTTTAGCACTCCAGTGTCTTGTTCTTGCTACAATTTTATCAACCAAAGGCCGGCATTGGCTTATTGTGAGCTTCTTGCTCGTAAGAGGTACTCCCAGATACCGGAAAGGGAGCTCTCCTTCACTAAATCCCATGATGAGTTTGATCCGCACCTTACTCTCATCCTCCACAGTCTCATAATAAATTTTGCACTTTTGCAGGTTCACCTATAATCATGTGGCCCTTGAGAATTTATTAAACATCACCATCATTTATTACACCGATCCAGGATCTCCTCGGGAGAATAACAGAAGGTCATCTGCAAAGCTAAGATTGATAATCCACAAATTCTCGCATCAAGAGTGAAAATTGAAATCAGGGATATGCCGCAACTCCTGTAAAGTCTTGTATAAGTACTCCATAACTAGAACGAATAATAGTGGGGAGATGGGATCTCCCTGGCGAAGTCCCCGCTTCGCCTGCAAACAGTGCGACATCGACCCATTAATCATGTACCGATAAGACATAGTAGTGGCACAAATCATAATCCAATTAATGAACTGAGAAGGAACCAAGTTTATTCAGAATACTCTCAAGTGCTGGCCATTCTACCGTGCCATACGACTTTTGGAGGTCCATTTGCATCATGCTTTTGGGGACACCACTCTTCTGAATGTATCAACGTAATAATTCATATGCCAGCAAAATATGGTTATGAATATTTTGCCCCAATGTAAAGGCAACTTGGCTCTCATGTACAAGGCCAATCAAACACCACTGAGTCTATTAGTGAGAACCTTGGATACAATTTTATAAAGGGTACTGCAGCAAGATATCGGCCTAAAATCCTTTACCAAGTTCGCATCATCAATTTTAGGTATTAAAGTGACCAAGCTACAATTCACAACCTTATGCATCCACCCCTGCCCAAAAGTTTTGTCATCACATTGATGACATCGTTTTCCATGATTTCCCAAGTTGCTTTAAAAAATTTTGCATTGTACATATCCAAACCTGTAATACCATCCAAAGTGGCCCGAATTTCCGCTCTAGTGACGGTACGGATCAAGGACGCGGTGTTTGCGCCAGAGTTGAGGGATGTTCTGCATAACCATGATATCAATGCATTCCAATCTGTCATTAGCCGTGCCCACCAAATTCTCATGGAACCCAAAAACCTCCTGCTCCATCTCACTTTGTGTAGTCGCAATGGTTCCATCACCTCGATGGATGCAACTTATTCCTAAATTATGATTATTTGCCTTGACCGTTGCATAAAGTATGCATTATTTTCACCCCCCCCCCCCTATAATAGTGACACGGTGCAATGTTTCACCCGCTCAACCCGGTTGCGATTAAATTTGTCCAAATTCAGAGCCTCTTGCGCATGATGGAGGTCCAAGCGGGCAGTTTCAAGGTGTTGGTGGACACCCTGATAGTTCTGCTGCAATTGTCAAATAATCGGTTGAAGTTAGTGAAGTTTCCTCCACACCACACCCATACAGCAACCATTAGTCGACTTTTGCCACTGCGCATTTGCACCTGATCCAAAAAATCGGGGAGCTCACATACTTCATTAATGAATTTGAAATTTCACCGAATAGGGGTAGGAACCTCAAACAATTTTAGCCGCAATAAAGCATGATCCGAGACACCCGCATCCAGAATCTCAACCTGTAAGTGACTATACGCCTAATACCAAGCCATATTACCTAAAACACGATCTATCTTAGCATAAATCGGATCCTCAAAGTGTTTGTTATGCCAAGTGTAGTGGTCACAAATACTATCAACATCAAAGAGTTCCACCCGCATCATCATATCAACGAGATCCACATACTCACCGAGATGTACTAAGGATCCACCAATGCGACCCTGCGATGAGAGCACATTATTGAAATCTCCCATGAGCATCCACTTTTCCCTGTTACGTGGTTGTAGATTCTCAAGTTTTAACCACAACCTTTTACGATCCTCCAATTGATTAAGGGCATATATTGCGGTGAACCATGTAATAAAGCAGCCCCCCCTGTGACCCTCCCGCGGCTTGCGGACCCCGTCGGTGATCACACGTAACGTGCCATTATTTAGTTGGCTTCTTCTTAGGCGTAATACGATTCTACGGAGGGGTTTACATATATGTCCAACCTTCTGGAAACGATCACAGAACATCGATTTCCACTCATATCCAACCAGTTGTGGGAACGGATTCCCCTTCTCATATTTTATATTAATAGTCTCACTCAGTTTCTTGGTTATATCAACATCTATCAACAGACAAGCATATGCTATTCGAAGCTTCTGTGCAGTGCATTCATCCGTAAATAATGGTTTTCCCAGTGCACTACCAATCTTCCCCAAACTCTTCGCACCCCATAAGTGTAATGGGAGTTGTGGTAATTTAACCCAAATCGGTAAGGAACACATCATATCATTCTTTAGACAAAATCCTCTAGTCCATTACCGGAGAAACATAGTCATATTATAGATAGTGTAGGGTCCTTTACTCATCACCCTATCACGCTCTTCCACAGTTTGAAAGTTGAGTAAAATGTACCCTTCTTCATTATAAAATATTTTCGGTAATGCAACGAATTTCCAGAATTTTCTCATGTATTGTTTCACACTGTTCATGGTTAATTCTCCGCCTAAGACATACATAATAAGGCTGGTTGCCCAGAATTCCAGTTCCGATGTAACATCCGACTCATCTATGTCCATCTCAGTCTCCCCATTCACAATATTCAGAGCAAAATATTCAAAAAGTCAGTCCCCGGGAAGGTTCTCTATTACCACTAATTACATCCGTCCATAACCTCAGAGATGTTGGGACTACCGGTCGAATGTCTGGGTTCTGTTCCATAGTTCAAGTACGGGTAGGATTATGATCCTCTAGTTCACAATTAGGGGCGGCGGTTGCCTGGTCAGTAGAGGAAATATTGTCGAAGCATCCAGCCCTAGCATAAGGGCGAGCATCGACGGCCGCATCTAAATTCTTCTCCAAATTCCCCTATTCCGACAGCTCAACAAAATTCGCCACAAGAGCATCGATTAATCGATCTTCGCTCAAAACCCCTCCGGCACTTCCAACCCCAGATTCAGGGTGCGCAACCGTAATATCCGCCATCGTCTGTGCCAATTTCCTAGTAATCAGAATCGGAGTTCCAATCTGTGTGAAATCTATATCCTCAAACTTAGCAGTTACCGTCAGGCCTCTCCCTCCCCGTGTCAGTCCGGAGTGAACCCCGTATCGTACCGCCCGATTAAGCCACCAACGCTGCCACCTGTTTGCGTGGCTGGCCGCGTCCGCGTCTCATCGGAGACGAAGGTGTCGATCGTCGAAGAGAAGAAGAAGGAAGGTAGTCTAGAAAGATAAAGCCTAGAGCGAGAAAGCGTGTTGCGAAAGTCTAAATTTTAGAAAGAGTCTTGCAATATTTTATACTAATTGTGTGACTTTGTATATAATTTGTAAATTTTTCTTTCTATTTGTAGATTGTCTACTGTTGTATAGTAATTGTGCGGTTGAATCTTTTTATATACAACTCCCAAGTTGTTCGGACTCTAAAGAGAGTTTCTCTTCTTAAAATACTAAAGGGTGAGTGGTATATTGAAATTTGGATGGTAAGTTGATATTTTGGCCATGCAAAATGTATCTTTTGCCTTCAAAGTAACAATAAGTTATGCTCCTTTAACAAACTGTTTTTTTAAATGAAAAATATTATTACTGCTAATTCCAAAACATACAGTATGCGTACAACCATAGACCAATATGTCTACACCAACGAGAAACTAGCCTATTCTAGTAATCTACTTGAATAACAAGGCTATCTCAATAGAAAGCAAGCACACACAGTAGTGCCTTGCCTAAACTGCAGAAAATCTAAACTAATAAACTAATTATGGAGGTTTGTAGGAGTTATATTACAAGAAAAGCTTCTCATAAAACACAAAAATTAAAGCACATTCCAGTCTCGAGTCCTTGCTTATGATTTCCATCTGCTTAGCCGACTTTTGAAACTGCATATCCTGATCTTGAGCTTCATACTGTATATCCTGACAAAATGGGTGGTAGATATGAACTCCCAAATATTTGTCCTCCTTCAAAATTTCTGTGTTGGACTGCTGAAACAACACAATAACAATTCTATACACTGCAAAAGTTATAGTAACATATGTACAATCATGTTTCACTCTTCCCTTCCTTCCTTTTAAAAACAAAAGAGAACACAAAAACATCCAATGAATCATACGGGCCCTACCAATCACTGACAAATATATCTTCATCCTGCTAACAAATAGCTTATTATAGAGCAAAACATAGTTCCAAATAGTGTGTGCATAATAACAGGTGTGAGTGCAAGTGACCTCCCATAGATACACTAATTCTCCTTCTGATGTCATAGTATTGTGCAAAGTGAAAAGAAGGGAGAGCTCCTTCTTACTAATCCTAGCCTGCACCAACAGAAATCCAAATTAGAACCAACCAAACCCAATAATAACAACCTTGAAAGAACAACCCCATGAATGCAAGAAGATATACAAAGTTTGTACTAGTTAATCTCTCAATATTAGTAACAAACATGCAGCATAAATGATGCTCTCCCCATATAAGCTAGAAACAAGGTATAAATATACACACTTGCATAGGCCAACATAAAATCTCCAAACCCTAAACAACATCATCCTAAAACTACAAGCTGTTATATCTTTTTTTTGCAGCATCAAAATATTTTGATATTTTTGTCCATTATTTTTCTTCTGATCTTGTCTGATTTTTTTCTGACTTTTTGAACAAAACAAAGGCAGCTCTATATTATTTTTGGCAGCAATACATGAACACAAAATCCCCATATAAAAGCAACCAGAACCAACTACTCCTTGCAAGCCTCAGAAACAATGATATAGACCCAATAATAAGATAATTATCACCACAAATAGACAATAGAAAATCTAAGCAAAGGGTCAACACATACATTAACCAAGAAGAGACTACAATGTTATAAAAACTCCAAGAAATAAACAGAAGCCAAGACATAAAAGCACTAACACCTCTAACTGCTGACACTACTAAAAACCACATAAGCACAATGACAGAAATATAGTTGAGGAGATGAATGGAATTAGACCAAAGAGAACCTCCCCTGAGGCTGAGATTAATAAAAAAGATGATGTCCACATTGCTGCTAATTAACTGTCTTGAGGACACACTATATCTAATGGTAACAAGAGGCATGGGAGGGAAATATATCCTAAGGAAACAATGGAGAATGGAACTCATGTAATAGACCTCAGATAAGGAACACCACTCTTATCAACATAAGCAATTTGTTTTACCTTTAAAGACAGCTCAACAGAGTCAAACACTCCATTCAATCTCTTTTTCAGAGCTTCACCTGCTAACCAATCAACAGTCGAATTCCGCTCCCGAAAAATGTGTCTAAATGACACCTGCATACTCTTTGCAATATTCAGAATTTTGGAAAGAGTGGCATTAAGCTTCCAGTTCCGTTGTTGCTTAATGTTTTGTATCAACCCCACTGTAGTCTTGGAATCAGACTCAACTATCACCTGATTTTTATTCAATGAAGCACAAAGTTGCAGTCCTTTCCATATCCCTTCCAGCTCAGCTCTAAGCACTGATTATACACCCAAATAATTTTGATAACCTTTTATGATCCTGCCATCATCTGACCTTAACAAACTTCCAACTGCAACTCTGTGAGAATAATGTCAATAAGCTCCATCATAATTCAGCTTTGTAACATTCATAGGAGGTTGTTCCCACTTCACAATAATGTATCTAGAGGGCATAGCAGCAAGAAAAGAAGATGCCATGGGTGTGCAATTTGAAGATCTCTCTGCCATTGAGAAAGCTTAGAAGGCTTAGCCAAATGATGTGTTGTAACATGAGATGTTATCTTCGTGATGATGTTTTCAGCTTTAATTGGTGAATTCTTGTATTTTTCATCATTCCTTGCTAACCAAGAAAACCATCCAATTAACATGGGAACAATAATTCTGATGTGGCCTGAAACCACTACATCTGATGAAACAACCCAAACTTTGAACCTGGCCTTAATAGATATATCACTTCTAACGTCCACCTAAAACAGATGAGAAAACCAGTTCCAAACTCTTTCTACTTCTCCGTTATCCATGAGCACATGATTAATAGTTTCTACCTGAGTACAACATTGACATTTAGAAACTATGGTCAGTCCTTTATCCTTCATAACCTCATCAACTAGTAACCAACATGCAAAGTTTTCCACCAAAATAGTAAAATGGTGGTAGGAATTCTCTCCTGCAAACAAAATTCCAACAATTTATTCATTCTATCTCTGGACTTGACTATTTTCCAAGTTGATTTTGTACCAAACACTCCATTTGATGAAGGTTTCCAGATTGGTTCTGCTGTAGAACTGCAACTAATGGATACTTAAGAAATGTGGAAGCAGCTATAGTATAAGGGAGAGCAACATAGAGCTTATTCCAATTCCATAAAGTATCACTAGCCATATACTCAGTAACTAATTCAATAGAGGTGTCAGACTGTAGAGGAAAAGGACTAATGCACCTTGTTCATGCAATTCACCCCTCAAGAAGAAACAATTCACATTATCTGATTTCCAGTAAAGATTATCTTGTGCTAGTGAACAAATATGCTTCATTCTTTTCCAAATAGATGAATCAGAGGCATGGATCATAATGTCTCATGGAAAAGATTTTGTTGCAAACCAAACACAGCCTTAGCCAATTCTTTTCCACACAAGCGTCTTCTTCCGTCTGGGGCGAACCACCACCCCCAACCTCACCACCTGCCTCTACTCCACCGTAA
>JAYMSP010002990.1:0-21634 GCA_036897095.1 Plantago elongata
TACCTCGAATTGTAGATCGAGGAAATTAAACCATCGTGAGAAACCACTTCCAATGAAGGGGATAAACTAAGGGTTTCCACCTCCAAAAGGTATATCGAAGCATAAACTAAAATGAATAGTCCTAAGTAGCCTAATGTGCATACGAGGGGGTTAGAGGGATGTTCGCACGTCTTCGCTATAAATATTAAAGATATGGAATATAAACTTGATAGTTTTTTTTTTATAAACGTCATGTATAATACACGGCATAGCTAAAGACGCGGTATAAGTAAGAAATGAGTATTGTAAGTACTTGGAACATAAAACACTAAAATACCGGGAAAGGCTAATTATGCTAATGTAACGAGGGAAGAAATGTAAAACGCACCTAATAATAAATAGTTGAAGTAACGACGTAGTGAAACGAGGTCGTAAGATAATAGAAGGAGAAAGGAAAGTAATATGGTTGGAACATCTTAAACGCTAGACCGCAAAAACATAAGGGAGTTTCCTAAGTAGAAGTCGAGACCAGAAGTAAAGACTTGAAATATGTATTAAAGAAGAGCGTAAATAACCTGGCATAAAATCATGTTAAAAAGAAGCGAAAAAAAAATTATAGACTTACCATTACATATATAAATTAAAAGACTGCTAAACTACTAGCAACTAGTGAAGCTACGTAACACGCCTTAGTAGCAAATCTATAATAAACGCAAGACAGATATAAATAATATAGATGCACAACGAAAACGTGTGAATGCTTATCAAAGAATGGAATCATTCATTATTATCATTTACATGTTTGATTAATTGAATCCTTTGGAAAGCTGGGATAACTATCGGGAATTAATTAATTAAAAATAGTATCTGCATTAAAAGAAATTTTATCTTTTTATCAGGAGACCTTGAGATAGCTGAACTACAGGAATCTGAAGGTGAGTGATGACTGGCGTTCGGCGTCAGGCCCTGGGAAAAATTAAATTGCCTTCTCTCTTTGCTTAAAATTCCCGTATTCACTCCTGTTTCTTTACCCGTCTGTTTACTACTAATTTCGCTACGCGATGACTTTGACTAATCCGATCAGAACACTAATTGCGAGAACTTAGTTACTAACGCGTTTATGGAGTCTGAAATCCTGCCAGTGTCGTGCATTTGATCGATTGTCATATTGCTATTGTTTCCAGTGAAAGTGCATCTGATGGTGTATCGAAGTGAAAGTGATCTCTGAAATTATTTACTACGCATAAAGTGACAAAGTGACAGTGTATTATGCATATTTTCATGTTCTTGCATTTCTGATCCTCATGCATGGCATTGTACGAAAATCGTTTTACAGAAAAGGCAACCACACACTGCTTTCTTAAAAACTGGGAACCGTATCGAATTATCGATGTGTATTCAGCCTGGATCTCTGATCCTGGAGTGTTTATCGCTGTGTATTCAGCCTGGACCTATGGTCCTGGAGTGTTGCTGTGCAAACAGCTTGGGTGACGACCCTGAATTGAGTATACTGGAACTCCCAACTTGTTAAAGTGATTGATTAAATGTGAAGTGGTGGTTTGATGTATTGTTCATATGCATTTTTACATCTCATGCATGCCTGATTATCCTCACTTAGTCATTTGACTAACCCACTCTCGTTTCCATAATATTTTTCCCATGACAAGAGCACGATGAGGGGTTTGAATAGGATAACTGACTTATCGAGGGTAGTGTTGGACTACTTCCACGTACGACGACGTGGGTTATCTATATTTTCAGACTTATATAATATTATGTTTTGTTTGTATTGTTCAGTACTTGAATTATATACTTATCTGCGTGTTTGAAAATACTTTAATTATATCTATTGAAGTGTTTGGAAGTTCGGCATTTTCCTTGACGTCCGAACTAGGTCGGGGCCTTACATCTGACCTAGGTCAAAATTATTACCGCAATACGAAATGAGTGTTGTGTGCCAAGTACAGTAAGGGTTGAACAATCATACCATAGGGAAACATCCCCTCATGAGGGAATCGATTGTAGTCCGGGATCCACGCAGGAGATGGGCGAGATAGTTTAGGAGACGAAGGAGTTAAGCCATACCAAGCGAGAAGAGCATAGATACATTGATAAGGATGAGGTATCATGATGTTGATATGAGGAGGAATTTTGCCTCGACGACGTATAGTAAGAATTTCATCCGCCGACACCTTGATTGGTATCGATACAAAGTTATGAGGATTACCAGGAGGAAGGACAAGTAGGGGATCGGCGGGGCCAATGGGCATCGCGGCATCAGGCACAACCTCGGCAGCAGGAGGCTCATTGGCAGGTTGTTCCATTCCAAGCGTCAATCATTCTCCCTGCGAACCATTCGAATAATGTTAGTTCGAGGATGAACGAGAGCTCGAAGATTGAACGTCCTTAGGACGAGCTGAGGGAGTATATTGGGGCGAAGTAGGATAATGGACACCTACCCCGGGAGTATATTCTGGTGACATGGGAGTATACCAAGGAGAACTATCCACACGAGGGATAGGGTTCGACTAGGGGTCGGTTGGATCCTAGGGGATCTAAAGGATCGAGGCCTACACTTAGAAGGGGGTTCGAGAGGATCACTTATGTTATCGGTAAGGGAACCTTCTTTTGAACACGCAGTAAACTTGAGGGTTTGAGGAAGTGAAATTGGGTATCGTGCGGTAGTTGCAGGAGAAAAGCATCAATTAGGTATTCGAACCCCTTGGTTGTTAAAGATTCGAATAGGATTGACGGCAGGTATGCGAGGGGACCTACATCTAAGGGTACTGGGCTCGCTATCATCGTCACTTGAATTATCTCTCTCGATAGTAGGATGATCACGGTAAGAAGGGTTGGACTAGGTTGAATCACGCCACCAACTAGTAGGGTTATCTTCTTAAGAAGACGAAGAAATGGATATATGAGATTTGGCAGGGGGGAGACTCAAGCATATCATAAAAAGGTCGAGGCTGGTTAACCCTGAAGTTTCGGCCCAAATAGGCAAACAAACCCTTGTCAAACAGATTTCCTCTCCGGCCGCCGGTACGGCTCAAAGGCTGAGAATAAGATCTAGCAGACATCTTTTCAAAAAACGAGGAGAGAAAGGCTACGAAAAAGAAGCAAGGAACAAAATTGCCCAGAAATGGCTGGAAGAATGGTGACAGATTTTGAGATATGGAAATATGGGAAAAAGAAGAAACGAATCGTGCAAATCAATTTCTACAGAGCGAAAGAAGAAATAAGCTAAGCAATTGGAAAAGAACGACTATTGTGCAAGTACAGAAAATTGGAGAAGAAACAGGAATAGTATGAAGAATAAAGAATTTTATAAATGTTTACCTGGAAAAGGACGAAATTGGTGGTGTGGTGGATCTCCCAGCAAGCGCGTGATAACGACAAGTCTTCGAAATACTCGGTAGAATCTATAAAGGATAAAGAATCTCCAGAAGAGGTAAAAAAATGTTCAAATGAAGGTTGACTAAAGCATTTATAGTAGGGGAAGTGGCGGTTGACTTACTGCAGTAACTATCGACCGTCCGGATACATTGAGAGAGGTTCAAGGTATTTTGAGAATCAAGGCTTGAAGTATGAATCCAAAGCAAAGCGTTAAAATTCTTATCCGCATTAACTGCTGATTAGAACTTGGGGGACTTATGATATACTCCCTCCGTCCCATAAAATAAGACACATAACTTTTTGGCACTTTTTTTAGTGCAGTCAATTATTTATTGTTATAATATGAATATTAAATTAGTTAGTGGAGTTAATTTTTGAGTATAATGTGAATATTAAATTAGTTAGTGGAGGTACTTTTTTCCTATTTTTGGAACGTGTCTAGTTTCTTGGGACGTCCATAAAAGAAATACGTGTCTAATTGTACGGGACGGAAGGAGTACCAAATATTGTCCGAGGGTCAGTCCGCAGCCTAAACCGTCATGGCACGAACCCCAGGGAAATGATCGAGAGAAGAAGCTCTGGCGCTCTAAGCATCGGTGTCCTATACAAGGATCAAGGGTTCGATCAAGAAGCTATCGAGGTACTCGAGGGAGGCGACAACCCAATCGAGGGTACCTACGAAGGAAGGGTTCGACAGGACATGATCAAGGGTTCGATCAAGGAGCTATCGAGGTACTCGAGGGAGGCGACAGACCAATCGAGGGTACCTACGAAGGAAGGGTCGGACAGGGCATGATCAAGGGTTCGATCAAGGAGCTATCGAGGTACTCAAGGGAGGCAACAGGGCAATCGAGGGTACCTGCAAAGGAAGGGTCATACAAGGAATCCTCGAGGGTATCATCGACGGAAGGGCTCGACAAGGTTCCGTCAGAGGCGATGGGAGGTGTGACAAGCCTATCGAGGGAAGGCTCAAGGATATGCATCGATCTAGCAGGATCAGTCATTCAGGGGTCAAGAAGGGGTCGGGAGGAAAGCACTTGCCAGCCAAGCACACCTTCGAAGCCCAATGCAGCGATTAGAATAGTGTCTTATCTTACTATATATAGTAAGTAGCACCTCATTTATTACACACGGACAATCAGACCATCAAGAATAGGAAGGATAGCTAGTTCAGGTCTTGATTGGTTGCCCAACCCCATTGTTAACTTTATACGCTGAGAAAGAGCATCGAGTACCCTCCTGTGGACGTAGGCACCCATTGTCGAACCACATAAATTATGTCTCATTTACTGCTTTTGTGTGCCTTATCGTCGTCCTTACCCCTGTCTCACCCATACCCAACAACCACTATACATGTGGGAGAAATTATGCACAATTAGAAAAGAAATTAGCATTAGAGAATTGTTGGAAGAAATAGAGGATGAATAGAAGAAATTTGAAATTTTGGGCAAACCATGAATAAACTCAAGGATGTGTCATGTGTGTTCTTCAAATGGCCATCAGAGAAGACAGATCTAATAATTTGAATAAAATCTCATTACAAAAGATGCACGTGAGAGATTTCATAAGAACATATGATCCTATATTGCAAAAGAGCTATTAAACCTACGACGAAAAGCCGAAAGTTAGACCAGTTGGTAAATTGTTCAACGTACCTTAGACCAACTCGTAAAAAAACCCTTTCTAATGGCCAAAACTAGGGTTCCTCATATGATCCGTATCCGTGGATCCGGTCTGTTTATCTACGTTTACATATCGGATTAATCCTATCCGTTAGCTAAAGGATACAATTTTTTCATATCCGTGAAAAACGTGTGTGTGTGTGTGTGTGTGTAAAGACACACGCTGTCGTTCTAAAAAACTGGACAAGATTTGAAAATCAACACATCTCCCCAGAAGATTGGAGTTGGATAGGTGGAGAGCCTCATTCTCACGGTGGAGCAAGTCAGCCTCACGGATCGATTCGTGGAGATGAGCAAGACAGTGCGAAATAGGCGATGTCAGTAGGAGAGTGCAGTAGCGAGTAGCTTTGGAACAAAGAGTAGATCGGAGAAGAGCAATTCGAATGTGAGTATGACGGAGATTCATGAGAGAGGAAGGAGTTGTTCGAAGAGTGACAGTTGAAAGGTTTTTTTGAGGAAGTAGTTAGTATCATATTTCATTCAAACTTGAAGTAGAAAACATGGGTTTGACTAATTGTAGTACTCTGTTGCACTGTACTAACGCAGTACACCTTTCAAAATTGAACAAGTGTCATAATTTCAATATTAAAAATTAATTTATTACTAATGTTATAATTTAAATAACTTTAAGAATTACAAATTACATGAATTTACAAAATTCACCCCAACAAAAGTTAATTACATTTCAATCCTAAAATTAACCATTCTTCTCAAAATTTTATCACCACCATCTGTGCCGTCAGGCAATCACTGGAGCTCCGGTCATGAGATTTCTAGACCGATTCCTGCCATCACGGTAACATGGCAAGATCGCTCGTCTTCCACCATTGAAAGCTCGATCTGCAGATCCACCATTGGAAGTTCGATTGAGCTTCAAATGGCGGATTGGAAGCTCAATCGAGCTTCCTGCAAATCTGCAGGAAGCTTAATTGAGCTTATCCACATGAAGCTCGATTAAGCTTCCTGCAAATCCGTAGGAAGCTTAGTGGATTTGATGTTCCGCCGTCTTTCATTGCAGCTTGAGATTTGGCCGGTTGTTTTCGAGAAAGATGACTGGAGCTCCGATCAACTCTAATTGATTGATTAAATTTTTTAGAAGAATATCAAATGAATTTTTAGTATATGTGAGGTCGATTTTAAATCATTTTAGGTATATTTTGTTAAGTTTAAAAGATAAGGGATGTATAAATGATTTATTCATATAATGTTTTTAAATATTATGTAACATTGCACAACATTATTATACGACAGTGCGATGCAATGTTGCATTGATAAACAATGTGACAGTACTATTCTAAGTCGTTCCCATAAAACATGGCAGACAGACTCACCAGCTTTTCCTGTGGAAGCTTGAAAGTTGAGAGAGTGAAAGATGAAAGGAGTAGAACAAGCACTTTTCTGCATTCGGTTCTCTAATTTTGAGTGGTGAAAGAGAATGCTGAAAAATCATATTTTTTAATTATATTTAAATGATAACGGATATCTGACGGATTTATTCGTATTCGATCCACTCTCAACGGATAGGATAACGGATTAACCTTTTCTTCATCCGTCAGGTCAAACGGATGTGAATCGATCCGTATTCATCCGTTGCACATGCCTAGCCTGAACTGAGAGAAGAGGTGAATGAAAATGAACCAGGCCTAAAAACCAATACACAATCCATTATATTGTGAGAAACCAAAGTGTTCTCCTGGATACCAGAGATCAACAGGTTTTCCCTTCCTAATCAGTTGCTATACAAATCCAGTTTAGGTACAAAAGACATCAAGAGATCAACTCTCCTGCCAGGGGTCAACATGCACTTTAAATGTCAACACATTAAAGTTGAAGGAGAGGCAGAGCCATCACAAGAGCAAATATGAAAACCAGTATAAAAACCAGCCACATAGGGAAAGCTTTCGGTCTCTGTTGGTTATTTAACTCTTTTCGACCACCTGCATTTTTAACGTCTTCCTTAGCTCCACGCCTTTTCAATGTTGGCCTGGAATTTTCATCCTTAACCAACTCGTCTACAGCCTGCTCTGCCAATTGCTCAGCTGCCAACTCTTCTTTGTATTTCTCAACATATTCCGGAAAAAGATCTCTGAATGTGGGGCTGTTGTGAAAGAAAAAACAATAAATAAATAAATAAATAAATAAAAGACACTTCGGCTGGTTGCTCGTGACACTCAAACTAATAGTAACATTTTAATTTATAACACAGAAGCAGTCATGACTAGAAGGGCAAGTACATTCTGTTCTTGCTAAACCTTAGTTTTAGAAGATTTTTCCACGTGCCATCTACTCCTGCTTAGAAAGTACATTTTGAGTTTGCATGTGGAACTTATTCCTAATTACTAAACTATACAATAAAAATAAGAATTTTTAAAATTATTGTATTAATAAAGACCACAAAATGTACTTTTATATTATGTTTCTAAAATTTCTTGGAACATAGTTTAGGAGTAATTCTCATTCAAACTTTGGCACATAAACTCATATAGTACCTTTTACCGGAGGCAGTGTTTTAAATTGAATTATTAAATCATTAACACATTTTTGAATCTTGAGCAACACCAGCGTTACAGTTTACCATGGCAGATGAGCAAATTAAAGGCTTTGTAAGTCAAGCATTTAACTCAGGCAACAGAGTAAAGTAAAAGGAGGCTCCAATTAACTCACATTTTACAGTTAAAAGCCAATGACGCCTTTGCAAGCTTTTGTCTCTCTTCTGCAGTTGCCGAGACGCTGCCTGTGGTAGGGCTATTGTCATTCTGAAACATAAAAGTCAATAATGATTATCTCATTTATGTAGAATATTGGAGTAGTCCCATGAGCAACATTGGTCCAGAAACGGGCCAGGTTTAAACCCGATGATATATGGCGTGGATTTTCAGCAAGAAGATCGGATCTAATAAACTCGGTCCAGGTTTAGACAAGTTTTTTAGTATTTTTTATTGATTATTCTGAACCATTTGTCTAGAAGTTAAAGAAAACACAGTGCTTTAGTAGATATATCAACAAATTCATGCTTAGTACAATATATAAATATTGAGTAGGACAAAGCAATTTGTATTTCAAAAGAAAACATTATGCGAGACAAATTGAGGAATTCCTAAGCTTGACTAGGACTTCTAAAGCGGTAATTATGTAAACTGATAATAACATCAGTTACAAAAATTGATCAGGGCACAAATTATTGTGATTATATAGTACTGCAGCATCTTTCATCATTAGTTATGATAAATATACCAAATGTAGTAGAACAGATCTAGGTATATAATTTACGTAAATAAGATCACTGTCATACTATGTAAAACAAATTTAGTAAATTATTATTTCGTAATAATTATGTACAGTAACATAATTTATAGCAAATCGTGTATGAAATTTAGTAAATTATGTACTTAAATAAGTTGAGCTTTATGTACCAAGTTCACCATTATTCAGCAAATTATACTGGTAGTAAATCATGGAATAATCATCAGTGTTATCAATTCCAATTCCAGATCTTGGCACACCATCAAATCCAGGATGGCCGTGATACTGAAGCCATATATATCATAAAACATGACTTACAGAATGGATATATAAGTCATAAGTTGTTCTCAAAAGGTCATAAAACAAGCACAGTCGAGGAAATTAGTAATTTAACCCAAATAATCACTGTCCCCAGCTGGATATGCCAGAATCCTCAGGGACAGGTGCTAGTTCGTGCAGGCCTGAAAATGCTCCAGGATGACGGAATCCAACAGGATTGACAATAGGTTTAAACAGGACCGATCCACAAAAATTCTAGATTTAAATCTAGGACAAGACACTGGTCCAGTCTGGATCGAACCCGGTAACACCGGTTTCCCGTCTAGTTAAATATTCTCAGGCAAAATCAACTGAACACACTTATAATTTATTATGACTGATAAAAAGGCTCACCATGAATGAGAGGAGCCCATTCAAAATGCTGCAAGCAATAAGGAGGAAATTAGCATAAGTATAAGTAAAGTGGGGAGGGGAGGAATAGCCATAACTGCCTCATTAACAACTTCTCACCTTGAGACAGACCACATGGGGTTCCAGGTTTCAGGATGAACTGGAAAATGAAACAAAACAGCATGTATGTATGACAGGCCAAACTTACAAAACTAGGAATAGTCTTGGAGCAATTAAACATACTTACAATCACTCATAGACAGGCATATCTTCTTTTGCGTCAGGAAACGTCCATTTGGTGTAGTCATACTGTGAGGTAATCAAAAGTTAGTTGAAAGATTTATTCATAAATGACTAAATCACAACAAAAGAAGGTTTGGGGAAAATTCTATATAGAAGCATCCTTTTGACCAACACTGGAGGTACCTGATGGCAGGAGGCTTAAATGGGTATTCTGCTGGAAATTTTATCTTGCCATAGTAATATCCACCTTTTATGACCAAAAATGTAAGAAATCAGAGGTATCAATAGTTTTAGAAATGTTAATGTCTCGAGAGAATAAATAGAGATACACATGCAGGCCAAAATAAATAGACACAAAACAAAGTATATAGCAGCTCTGTTTAGCACTAGCTTTTCAGTTTCATGAGCTTCTTTGATCATTGACTAATAAAAAACTCTTTACTTGAATGCGCAGTTTCTCAAATCTACTAGCTTGTAGTTGAGAAGCTAACCAAGTTAGCTTTTTACTCTTAAAAAGCTCCGTATCTTTTTATTCTACAAATGTCCCAACTTATGAATAAATTAAATTAAAAAATCAATCATTATTATACCTGTCTCTTGACAACAAAGCTCAGTTGGTAAAGAGCTTCACCTCCAACCAATAGGTCGGGGGTTCGAGTCACCCTTTAGCCGTTTCAAAAAAATATATATTATACCTGTCTCTTTTTAATTCATCCGTCTCCCTTTCGCACACATGCATGCATAACATTCATTACCGATTTTTTTTCATATTAAGTTAGAATGTTCAAGAATATTTCTTTCAACTTTCGATAATTTTAATAATGTTATTAAAGTGGCGGTGAAAAGTACATTGAGTATGTATTTAAGTTGTCACAAAAAATGTAATGTACTATTATTTAAAAAAATATAGACTAATGATATGATGATAAAGTTTAAAATAAAATAAAAATAAGAGTAATACCCTTATATGTCATATTACAAAATACCAGCTAGCTTACTAAACACTTACATTAAAATAAAATAGCTTATCAGCTAGTTCATCAACTACCCAATCAGCTAATCAAATAGCTATTCAACTAGTTTTGGTAAACAGAGCCTGCACATGCAAGCTGAGTCACTCTGTATGTAGAGAGAAGATATATATTAGCGTAACACATACATACCTGCAAAAGGAGTCCCTTGACTTCCCTCCAACACATAGTCTGACAAACAAAGAGTGACAAGAATCTTGAGGGCAGATGAACAGAACAAGATTGGTATACAGAAATACAAAACCTCACTTGGTGATACTAGCCAATGACATTGTTATCATGAAAACATTAGTTGTACAAGTACTTCAAATCGCCAATGAGGCCTAGTTTTGATGTAATAAGGGTTTATATACGAATGGTGATTAAATCTTATGTAATATGATTGGTAATAGCACGATTGTAATAGCGATATTCTCATTAAAAAAAACAGTACCTCAAATCTAGTAGTGCTCAAGTGAATGAAACCTCAGTTAGAGACAACAATGGACCTCATTTCTTGTTTTTATCTACTCATTGGAATCACAAACTGCTAAGCATCGCCAAAAAGGTATGACATTTACAGGCTGATAACTTTTTTACAGTTTCCGACAAGGTTGTCCTCACAGTTTCTCCAACATAGGACAAGTTATTTATTTTCTTCTCTTTCTCCCTTTCTTTTAGCTTGTTTATTGCATTCTATACTATGAGCTGGCGTAGGATAATAAATAAAGAAATAGAAATTATTTTGTAAGGTGGAGCTTCAAATCGTTTATAAAGGAGAGCAGCTGTAGTTTCAACCATTTGAAGTTTCGACTTAACCTTCCATTGTTTATGTTCCAGAAAGTTCTTTATACTTAAAATCATCAATTTATACAAACATGTACATAGAATCTCAGGCTCTGAGTACAGCAGTCATCATGCAATATCAGTTTTCGGTTGGTCATACTACTCTTTCTCCAGGTTTGATTTTGGCTTGAAGCAGATGTATATAAAATTATAAATGATGATAAAGACCCCCACTTGAGACTAATGCAAGCCATATAACCAGGATATATTTGATTTATGTTTAGATGTACAGTTGTGTTATCATTCCACATAAGCATTAACCGGTAATAATAACAAACACAATCCTGTGCAATATTAGCAATGAATATGTACAAGATAATCACATAATTAATTTGTAAAGCACAGGATCCACTCATTATTATTAATGATGATTAATTATGTATGCAATCAGCCAGAGAGTGAATAAAGCAGCAAGGTAGGGGTCACTTTTAAGGTTTTTGTTGGAAACTGAAATTTCCCATGTCTCATATCAAAATGATTCTCAAATTGGGACTAATGAAAACCAGAATAGAAACTTATATGTTACGATGTGCAATTGCGTTATCATTCCACATATACGTATTAAAAGGTAATAATAACAAACACAATCAGCAATGAATATGTACAAGATAACACATAATTAATCTGTAAAGCACAGTATCCACTTTCTTCATTATTATTTATGATGATTATGTATGCATTCAGCCAGAGGGTCAATAAAGCAGCAAGTTAGGGGTCACTTTTAAGGTTTTTGTTGGAAAACTGAAATTTCTGGAAATGATTCTCAAATTTTCTGTGACTAATGAAAACCAGATTAGAAACTTTAGACACCTTCTACGTTGCCTCTAGGCAATGTCAGTTATGAATATTATGCTATATAAAAGATTATTTATGTGGGTAATGTAAGCACATTCAGGGCATTGCGAATGTCTCATCTAGAACTTCTCAACTTTTGACTTATCTTGCTCTTCCTTTTGACAATCAGTTTTAAATTTAACTATCAGTATCAGGGATGCCATTGAGGAAAGGAAGCTTGATGGTGGAAGAAAATGTACTTTCACAGATGTATTTTGTGCTTATGGAGGAAATAAGTAATTTCAAGACAATATATACCTTGATAATAAATGAAGGATAAGCTTACAAGCGTCATATATAGTTCTCAACTTCATAGCTAGGGAATCTGGTTCTAGAATTTTTATTTAATGACTTCCTGTGATTTCTATTTTCCTGACTAAGAACCGCTTGTGTATCCATGCTCCATTATTATTTATTAAGAAAAAGATTCTTAAATAGCACTCCGCCAAGGAAGAAAAACATGTGCAGGAACATAGAGATCAGAGGACCCCCATTTTCTCAAGATCATGGTTTACTAAGTATACAAAAGGGATAGCTGAGAACTGAGAAGTCATAAACTCTAGATAACTATTTGAACACAAGGGAGGGAGAAAAATGATGAAATCAAGATGGTGAAACAGATTCACGGCCGCAACAGATCAGAGCTGTCCCCACTCCCCACATAAACAAGAAGTTTATTTATTGAGTCTGCTGCTAGAGGGTGGTCTATGGTTTGCGAAAGTTGTGTCAGAAGCCTAACCTAACCTGGTCTGGTTCCATTCTAATTTGTAGGGTGTTTCTTTTCATTTAGATCACTTTGTATTTAGGGATGAGTGTCTTGTAACACTTATTTTTGCCAAACTTTCGTGGATCTATCTTGTTTTGGACAGCTACAGGCAGAGGCTGAAACTGTTTGGAATCTAGTAGATTTCGAGAAATAACAAAATGAAGGAACAACTGCAGAACAATGATAATTGCGGAAACAAGGCCAAAACCCAGACAGAAAAAGACATATTATAGCTAAATGACGGCAGCAACCTATTTCAGAAATGGAAGTCAAGAAGCGAAGATTTGGCAAGTTGGAACTTTTGGTGCCCTCCTTTGACCGGAAACTAACTGACATTAGATGGTGTTTTTGATAAATTTCTAGCTATTCTTATTATTAATCTTTTGAAGGTGCTTTTGATAAATTTCTAGCTATTCCTTTTATTAATCTTTTGAAGTTGATAGCTGACACTTTAGAAAACCATTTTTGCAAGTTGTGACTATTTAAGCTAGTCTTGTATACGGGTTCCTATAAACCCCATGAATCTCGATTTCCTTTATGCAATAACATTCAAAAAAAATTAAAAAAAAAAAAAGAGCCTGCAGGATATGAATATGGTTGTCAACAGAGAGAATTTAAATTAAGAAACGTAATAAACTTACGCCATTCAAGTATATCATTTTGCAGAGGGCGGGCTACAACATTTGAAACAGGTTCCTGAAAGATGTACATTAATAATTATTAGTGATATAGAGTAGATCAAGGCTATTCAACAAACTTATGCAACACTCCGATCAAAAGTTGAATAATAACTGAAGGTTAAACTAAGCTACATGTTACTAGTTGATTTCTCATTACATCAGAAAAAGAACAACGCTAAGACAGACAATTAACATTTAATGAATCAGTTTTCAGACTACGAGTTAGGCAAGTAGCATCAAATCAAAAGAATTATATAAGCAACTTTATAATTTTAATACAAAGTTGCACAAAGTTAACCAGGATGACAGTAAATATCGGCAACATACTCTTCATTCCCTTGACCATATAAATAAAAATGACTTACTTTACTGAGTGCCTTGAGTTCTTTCTGAAGACGTTTTACACACGCTCCTTTCGCCATGAATTAATACAAAACAATTAATCGGATTTCAGATGAGCCTTATCTTATCAACAATCTATACGACGAGGGTTCCTGAAATGAAAGGTATAGCAAAAACCTTCAAGAGATGGTTTCCAAGGAGAAGACCATACAAAAGTTACAAAAAACTACTACTGCACAGCATACTGAGATATTATTGCCTACCAACCGTCTAGAAATAGAGATACACTGCATCTGGTCTGATTGAAATTTGTGTTTGTGCGAAAAAGTAATGTAATAAGTAGGTACAGCATGAGTATATACAGAACAACACCAATACATGCCCAAATTAAAATTAGTAAAATAAATAAGAATTTAAGCACCCAGACCAGCAAACTAGTACAAGAAATACCAATCTGAAGTGTCTCACATAGCAATCGGCAGGATGGTGTGAGTCGGTAACTATTCTGAAAGAGTAATGGTACACATTATCTGCTTCTGTTTAGTTTTTCTAATTCATTATACAATGATAATATCAAAACAAGTCCAGAACTAAGAAAATCATAGCTATTCCAAAACGAATCAGACATCATTAACCAAGGCATGCATGTTCACTTTCCTTTTTCGCGAACACAACACTGAATACCATACAGCATAACAACATTTGCAATTTTTGCCACTCTCATACAGTTTACAGTAGAAGTACTCTCACTCCAAGGTCGTATTATCAATCTCTGAAGAAAACGGATCCTCCCGTACAAATATAATACAATAAGGATCAAAACTGTAGTACAGTTGTGGCAAAAACAAACCCAGGCGAAACTTTTCAGCAGCTTAAATTAGGTTTAGAAAAAGAAAAGGAAAAGAATACATATACAAACTACGAAATTAGAAGCAATACAAAGCATCGAGATTCAATTATCTTTCCTACAACCTAAAACAAGGTTACAAAAGATAATGATGAGAGATTGAGAATGACCAAGCAAATTATCGAAACCCTAGCCACATTTGGGCGATCTACGGCATTAGAAAAACCGAAAATGAAATGAACAATTAAAAGTTGTTAGCAGGAGAAATTCACCAACGAAGAAGGAAGGAGCAGGAAGAATCGAAGTTGCACATGAATTCGCAGTTTTGAAATTCTTTCTGATCGCCGAATGACTTTGAATGATACCCTATTCTTTAATTGAGGATTTCTGTGTTCACATCATATTTCACTATAATTACACCGAGCCCCTCCAATCTTTACGATAGTGTTTAGCTTAAACTTCAATTTTTAGTCGAGTTGTCTTTATCATCTCTTTCAGTAATATTAGAGGTCGTTTGGTTTGGGGGTGTTTTGTAGTGGTTGGTTGCACAAATTTAAATACCACAACCCTAAAAATCCAAACTCATCAAATGCCAGAATTTCTGACCCGCAAGATTTGTAGTTCGAAATACCTTTTATAATAACCCTCCTAAAGTGGTTATTCGGATGTGGTATTTCGATTTCAAAATATTTTTTTTATAATTACAAATTTAAGCCAAAACAAAATTAATCAATATGAGAGACGATCTGACTAAAAATGAAAAAAGAATCGATGATATCTTCTTTACCTTTCTTCTTCACGTCAGTCAGATATCAAGAGAAGCCTTTCCATGGTCATTTTTCATGGTTTTACTTTCACTCAAGAAACGTAATTTGTCACTTGTTATGATTTGCTATAATCTTCACATTCATGAATTGATTTCTTGAAGATAGAAAAGAATTCATTTGTGATTCTACAGTGTACACATATCGGAGCCATAAACTTGTTTTTGCAAAATATTTTGTCAAAATGGACTCTTAATTAATATAACAAGGTTTTGATTAAAATGGTATAAATTTTGTTTATATATTGTGAAAAGGATTAAAAATTGTATTACTTTTGACACACAAGAGACGATCTCTACATAGAGACGGGACAATTATGCAATTTACCATGTAATTAATCAATTCTCGCGAATATGCCCTATCCATATACCCGTCCCGGTCTATAGTATTTTGTTTGATCAGTTTCTTCCAATTTCTTCCTCTTTCTTCTGTCTTTTTCACGCCTTTTCAATTTTGAGAAAGAGAAGCTGGAATCTGAGTCTATGTAAATCTTCATTGGTGGCGTTCTTATGTTATCAATCACCAGTTGGCCGGAAACGTAAGTTTTCTACATCTTTTTCTCACAAATCGTGTTCTTATTGGAGATCTAGGGTTCTGTGTTCGATATTTTGTGTAATACGATATCCAATCAAAGTTTGTGCTTCAAATTTTTTTTTGTTTTGGTAGTTTATTGAACAAATCAGCATAAATTTACTTGTTATATAGATTGATTCGTGCTTGCACAAGGATTCAATTATGTTTTCATACAAAAGATGGTTGCAATTATGAACTTAGATCTGAAAAAATAAGATATACAACGTTTCTATATTTTTTCATATATGTTTCATGTTCTTAACAGTACCACCCATGTTCTCTGGAATATGTCCTATGTTTTCATTTAAAGCCTGACTGTCGTTTTGTGCTTTTTTTTTTTTATCATATTGAGTTCTGTGTTTTACTGTATTTCATATGTTCTTACATATATATACTATCTTCCCACCAATATAGCCCATGTTCTCATCAATATCCACTATGCTTGTTGTGAAATAGTTGCTTAGTTTATACGTTTCTCCACCATTTGACCTATATTCAATGTAATATTCACTTTGTAGATGTCAAAAAGGATGATGTTGAACGCTCAATCAGTTGTGTAAACGTGATTTGTCTGAAGAAGATGGTTGATTTATATGATGTAGATGATAATATGGAGCGAGAAGATGATAAACCTGAATTTAAATTTATAGACATCAAGAGGAGGACCAGATTGTACATGCAGAAGAAATAGTTTCTTTTTCTTTTTCTCGTAGATAGTCATAGTACAACATGTAACTAAAGGATCAAGTTTCATTTGAATTTATCTTGTATGTTGGGATCATGGTTTTATATGTTCGAAACATGGATTAACATGTTGATATCAAGGATTAATATGTGTTAGATCATGATTTACTATATTGAGTTCATACTATAATAAGTTGAATTTATGGTGTCATATATTGAATCATGGTGTTATATGTTGAGATCATGGTTCTTAAGAAAAAATTGAGAACTTGGTTTAATATTTTGATATCATGGTGCAATAGGTTGAAATCATGGTATTATATGTGATCATGCATTTCAAGAAAACTTACGAACATTGTTTAACACATTTAGATCATGGTGTAATACATTTCGATCATGGTGTAATATGTTGAGAACATGGTTTTAATCTTTTGAGATCATGGTGTTAGATGTTAAGATCATGGTTTAATAAACCATAGTTTAATATATTGAGATCATGACAAAGATGTTTGGGAACATGTGTAACATGTTCGAGAACATGATGCAATAAAATTGTTGACATAATGAGATCGTAGAATGCTTAACATAGTTTTAGAAGTTCTATACTAAGTTCGCATTACACAAAGTAGTGAATTATATCAAGTATTATGTGGATCTTTGTCTCCAAAATTAGTGGTGATTGGCTTCTTCCTTTCAAGTTTGTCTTTGACTCTTTGTTTTTTCCTTCATCATTTGGCCAGTGGTGTTGGTAAATTCGGGATCTTTTTACTCATGTTGAAGCACAACATGTTGAAGTCATCCAACTTGTTTGATGTTCGTCCTACCAAACTTCCGACAATTTTAAAGTCGTCATCAATGAATCCAAGGGTTGAGTTGTTAACAACTATGCCTGCACAAGTCAAATAACACATATTAACTATCTTCACATGGCATCATGGGTTGCATTGCAGGGATCATGCAATACATGTCAAAGAATACATTTTAAAACAAGTCTCGACTTGTGACATATAAACAATTGAACATGAAATCATGGGGTGCATGGCATAGATTGTGGAGCATATGTCAAGATTATATGACACATTCCAAAATATAAGTCTCTGCTAGTTACTTGTACAAATAACTGACATGGAATCATGGAGTGCATTGCAGAGATCATGGAGAATATGTTATAGTTCATGTGTTACATTTCAAAATAAATTTATGATAGTGACATGTAAACTATTGAACATAGAATCATTGAGTGCATTGCATAGATCATGGAATTATTACAAAGATTATGGGTTACAATTTAATGCAAGTTTCTACTCAGATCATGGAGCATATGACAGAGATTATGGATTACAGTAAAAAAACAGAGTTCAAAATAATATTGTCAAAAAAAAAAAAAAAAACAGAGCACAATATATACGACAATCTAGTTTGAATGGAAACATAAGCCATATTCCAGAGAACATTGATAATATTGTTGAGAATATACGAAAGAACAGAGGAATGTTGCATACCTATTTTTTCAAATCTAAGTTGTTGATTGAGGTCAGCTTTTGGATGAAACATAATCCCCTAATTTATTTCAGCTACGATCATCAACTTTAACATGGATCGATCGATGTAAATCAATAATTTAGTATAATGTACATAAAAACACAACAAATTCATTATAATTCATAGAATTCGAGGCTATTAATTAACTTCTTCGATCTATGTTGTTGCAGCCTTATGATGTTGGAGCTTGAATATCAAGTGATATATCAGTGAATCCGACATCTATAATCAATAATTAGCCAAAATCTCAACCTAAATATATTATCGATCAACTATCTACCATAGGATTTCTACGACAAATCACAAGTAAAAAAACAAAGAAATCCCTCATAGAATAACATTTAACCTTTTCTCGAACTAGTATTGTTGATTTCTACAGAAATAACAACATGATCGACAATGGAGAGATAACTAGATGATTTGATCGGTTGATTTCCGATGATTTTGACAGTTTTTCGCGAGTTGGAGACCACACGATGAAGCTAGAGAGAGAAATAAGAGAGAGAAAGAGGTAGAATGATGAGGAGGAGCAGGATTTTCAACTAGGGGTTTGGAATTTTATATGACCCATATTACTATAGTCCGACCCACCTTTTGGCCCTTGGGTTTGGTTGTTTTTGGCAACTAATTTTTAGTTGGGGTTAATATGTAATATTAAGATAGTACATTTTAAGGTTTTTATCTATATGATGTTTCTTAGGGGACTCTCTCTACTTTTGAATAAAAAATATAACGGGAGATATTATAGTACATTACGAGGAAACCCAAAAAATATTATTTACACTGAACATGATATTTCAATTCCAAATATCATGTATGCTAAATATAACCAAACATGGTATTTATATTCAGATACCATTTGAATTACCATAATTTTTCATCAGGCCTAAATACCATGTATTTGTGAATAGTAAATACCATATTCAAACCAAACGGTCTCTTAAAATCCAGATCAAATCTTTATAAAGATACATTTGCATTCGCCCGCCTAGATTCTAAAAGACATATTAATTAAAAGTATATATATAATAGAATAGTAGGTGCGTGGAGAAATATTCGCTGAACAACCACTTCATCTTCTTCACTACTTAACATTTAGTTACATACACACTTCATATAATCGCTTCATCTTCTTCACTATTCCACTTACATATGCAAGTCCTCTTCCTACCTGTTCCAATCGAAAATAATCGAATCGTAACCAAGCAATTGGATCTTATGTCCTCCATTCAAAATTTTCCCAAAATCCCCAAATTCATATCCAAAAATGGTCAGAATCATTGTGTCACCCACTTCATGACCAAATTGACATGTCAAATCTCGGTAACCGGGGGTTTAGATGATCACGTGAGTAATTATATGTGTTGATTATCTTTAGCAATGTTAATTCTCTAAGATCTTCATTGTTGCACATTGAATAAAATCCAAGTCTACACTATCTATCTCTCTAACTCTTGCGAGAAGTGATCACTTGAATCCATTAGTGTAGTGCTTGTAGATCAATATGGACATAATTAACTATGTAAGACTCAATCAAATCTTCAACATCATAAACTGTTCTGATTGTGGGTGACAAAGAGGACCCGATGGGTCGACCTCATTTCCAAGTATGTTTTATTTATCATACGATGTCATATGTAATTTGCAATTAGAAGAGTAGAAATCATCCAATTTCTATGTAGAGAGAATTGCTATGAAAAGAGATGTTGATTGTTCATGCAACATTTAATGCTAGCTTGATATATATTTCACATTTGTGAAGGATTAGATGGAATAGTCAATGGTGAGTGGTGAAATGTTGTTACGGTTTTATTAGCTCGACCTATATACTATTCATTAAATTATGGATATATTTAGTACACCTCTCTTCTATTTTCTCCTATCATCAATTGTTTGAATCCCCAAAAGATCTTTACTACCTCCTCTTCGACTCTCCATCTTTCAAAAAAACCAAAATTCTCTATGGCTCCCAAGTCTCTAAAAATATATCATTAGAGAACCCTCCTAAGGTTTGGACCAAAATGGTTTCGATGGAATCAGCGTGTGTCTGGAAGTTGGAAGAAGAAGACGACTCTTGGCCTCACTAAACACCTTGTTGCAGTTGTCTCATCCTTAGCCCTGCAAATTTGTGGTCCAAATTCTACCCACATCCACTCATCTAGATTTGGATCAAGTCAAAACTAGATCTATTTGTTGAGGTAAAAGCCTCAACCCTCGGGTATGATAAACAGTCTAAGAAATTCACTAAGTCCAAGCAGCTAGGATCCAATGCGAAGGTCCAACTCTGCTCCGAATCTAAATGCCCAGGATATGATCCTGCACAAGTGACTAGAGTGGGGGGGGGGGGGGTTAAAACCTTAATACCCTGAATCCCCGGCTTGTCTAGTCAAGCCGGACTAGAGACTTTAATCGAGAGTGATTATGAGTCGACTCTGTTTAATGATGAAGGTCTAAAACATATGGTATAATGAGAAGATCAAGTGAACTTGTTGATTTACCTTGGGAAGTGTGCACTATTTATAGAGATTGTTTCCCATTTAGGGGTAGACCTCTTGGATTGTGCCAAGTGTAAGGCTAAGATTAAGCCAACAAGGTTTAATTAAGCCCATGGACCATAGTGTAGTCATAACCCATCTCCCAATTGGGCTTCAAGGTTAGATTAGTCATTTTGTGGGACTCTTGATGGCATTCTCGTCCTCTTGCCCGGGGTAGCATCCGAGGAGAACGCTCTGAACCTGGATATCCGAAACTGGTTGTGCCCTCTCCCAATGACTTTGCTATGGTCTGCTTCACTTGGTTTCTCTTTAGGTTCAGACTGTAAGTTCGTATGTGATCGTTGTCTGGACCTGCTTCCTTTCGGATGTAGCACTTTGGTCCGGATCCCCGTCCTGTCACGGTATTCTACATATTTTGGCCAGTTCCAACCCGGATTGTCCCTGGCTCAGGTCTTTAAGGTCGGATCACTTGAGTCCTTGGCCTTGTAGTATAGTGATGTCTTAGGATCCAATCCTGAGATATCCAAATAACGGATTTGACACATTACTGTATCAACATATGTCCCCCTAGTTTCCAAGTATCTTAGTAGAAGATAGTTGTGGAACTATAGTTAAAAAAGTAGCGAGTTTTTCTTGTTCAATCCGTTCCATGAGAAAAAAGAAATCCAGGTCTACGGTTCTTGAAGTTCTTTTGAGAGTATCTCTCACCCCCCTCCCCTTTCTTATAGTCCGAAGTGGAAAACTTCGGACTGTAACTCTAAAAAATGGAGTATATTTTGAGAGACCCTCTTTGTAACGCCCCAGATCCTAGTCCGGACGTCAAGGACCAGGTCAACCTCCAAAACTCAATATATACCATTAAAATATTTACAAACGCCAAAATACATACAATATCCGTAATGCAGTTTCACCATATGCCGATAAGTTCAGATTTTAAAACCGAAAACCACAAACCAACATAATATTTTATAAGTTCAAA
>JAYMSP010002991.1:0-21627 GCA_036897095.1 Plantago elongata
AACAACCCCCCCCCCCCCCCCCCCCCCCCCAGTCTTTTACCTTTGTCGTTATCTGGACCAACAAAGACTCTAACCTTTTCTGTCGGCCATACTGCCGCCACGTCTTCGCCGATTAAGCCAGCTGAAAGAAAAAAAAATTGATGGAACGCAAGAAGACGTCTTCATTCTACTGCCGAATTGATAAAAGCCATTGACAAAAGCCGATTAAGCTAGCTTAATAGTGTAGAATTGACAAGATGGTTGAGTAGATGACTGAAGAAGAAGAAGAGTATAAGAAGAGTGAAAGAAGAAATCAGTCATAGACGGCGGAAGAAGAAATGGACTAAAAGACATAGAAGAAATCGGTTGAAGGCAAGAAGACGGCAGTCTACTAGAATTTGGGGGTTTCTTTGGGGAATGGGGTTATTTGACAATTTTGATAAGTTGTTAATTGCAATTAAACCCACCAATCACTTCTATTACTATATTATTAAATTTACATTTCAGCTTCCTAAAAATAGTAATAAGATAAGAAAGAAGATGGAACATGATGACCTTCCCCAAAAAATTGTAAAGTAAGGGTGCACATGCATGATGATAAGAAATTTGTGGCAGTACAAAATCCATATACAGTACCTGACACTGTTTAATGTTATCATTTATATTCCATCAATTCAATAATGCAAATGAATTATTGACAGCATCATTCAACATTTGGTTTTCATTCAGTATAACTTGCTTATATATAGTTCCGTTTGTTGAATGAATGATATACAAAAACTTATCAACTCCTCTTATATAATTGTATATCGTTTATTGAGATTTTATGTGGAAACGCTCGGGCAATAGTTATTGAAGTCGTGCTACAATATTCGTCTCGAGGTTCGTCATGTTATAGATATACTTCATTTACAATTTAGTTAGTAATATGCATGTGTATTGATATTTAAATTGTGTATACAATATAAAATTCCTAAAGGAATACTTTACAAATGAATAAACCCTGTAGTTATAAAATATGCCGATTTGAACTGGGGACCATATAGAAATAATACTCCCTCCGTCCTGATTTAACGTTCCTGCTTGACTTTTTTCAGTTAATCATTGTCAACTTTAACCCCACATTATTCTTAAATCACAATATTTGAATATTTAACAAAATTATATTATAATACCTTAAATTTCAATTTATTATTATATGGTCTTATTAAATAATTTATATGTATACTTCCTTCGTCCCGTCCTAAGCTTCCCAAACACTTTTTGAATTCAAAAAATAAGATAAAGAGTACCTTTTTTTATAAAATATTAAAATAAGAGTACTTTTATTTATAACTGAGTGGCATGAGATGTAATTTTGAGGTATTGTATGAATATTTCAATGTTAAAGTTGTGCTAAAAATGAATACAAATGGAAATGGGATGTTTTAATTGGGACAATAAAAATGGCAAAGTGGGAATCTTAGGACGGGACGGAGGAAGTAGTTTATATGGGACTGTACAAGAAACATATGAAAGCGAAATATGGTGAAACCGGTTGGGGAAAGAACCTAGTTACTGGAGCTTTGGAACCTCCACCCCACCTTGCTGGCGAGTTAAAATAATATTTCATACTCCTTTGTATTCATTCATTCAAGTATCCATTCAAGTGTTCGTGTATTGTAGTACGAACCATAATTTAGAACTTAATCTACATACAATTGCAGTATAATTTTTTGGACTTTCCTTGCATTGATCTATTCTCAGATATATTTGTTGGGTCAACTGCTAATGGCTCATTCAGTACCCATTCCACAAATCATTATTATCAATGCGATGATGAAGACCTTGAGGAGCTCGATATATACGAGGCTACAAAGGACAAGGAGAAGGCTAAGGAAGTGTATGCTGAAAGCCAGTCACGACGGTACATGAGCAAGGCAAAGAAGGTCAAGTCCCAGGCATCCACAGAAAACTCCCAACTCTGCAGCTATTGATCTAGTAAGACTCAAATTGACACCTATAATGAACCAGAACGCAAAAGAACTCTTCACGAAAATTTGAAGTTTGAAACAAAAGAAATTTGAAGAGGCAATGAAGCATGATCCTCCTCGTTACTTCGTTGGCAATAAATATCTCGCCACAAAAGAGAATGCAGCCGAGGCATAATTATGGTTGGGCTACAGTCAGGAGTTCAAGCTGGCATGGTATGGCATGGTGAAAATTGACTAGTGGTCATTTCTTTGTTATGTGATGAACTATGACGATTATCGTGTGTGCATTTTCACATGTATTGTTTGTTTAACCTTGAATTCTTAATTTCGGTTGTGTGTTGTAGTATTTGCTTAAGCTTTCCGGTTCACATGTGATTGTAACTCTGTATCAATTCGTATATGCATTGTTTGTTTTGAACATTTGAAATTAGTCATCGTATTTGTAATATGCGTGTCGTTATTTTATCGTATATCCAATTGATACAAATGCTAGCATGCCATACCATGTCTCCACAATCGTGTTCCAATACATTATTCAATTACTTACGATTCAATTCACTAATATTTGCTTCGATTTTTCTGGAATATAATTTTATTATTATAATTTTAATCATTTTAATAAATAAAAACATTATTCCATATACAAATTCTACCAAACAACTTATTACATAATTAAACTAATCATATAATTCTAACAACCTTATATATCAATAATTAACCAATCTAATACTCATACATATTTTATCAAATCTCAATACCAATCACATCATACTTACACCAATCATTTATCTCTTACACAACCTATATAATAAACCTACAGTACCCTATTCAATTACAATTCAATACCAAACACTAATTTTAACAATCCTACTACAATTTGGTCACTATTCATCCATTCAAACGGATCCAACTCCATATCTATACCAAACAGTCACTTAGAGGCTTGTTCTGGATTTGAATTTAATGTACAATATGATAGTAGGGAGTTTGATAGAGTCGTTTGTGACTTAATTCATCTCTAACTATTTAGCTCTAACCACACCCTTTATAAATATTTATAGGTGGGTATTAACTTAGAGGGCAAGATAAAATTGTACCTTTAAGATATGATAGGGATATTATGTGATCTTCTACATATTATCATATATTTTTATGATAATTATCTCCAGATATAATTTAGATTGGGGGAATATTGAAAACTTAAAAGTAGGAAAAAGGAAATGAGAAAATGAAATGGGAAATTTGAAACTCAAAAATTGGAAAAAGAAAGAAAAAAAGAGAAACGAATAAGCATCAAAAGGCTGCTGAAGCTGATTTTTTTCGCCTCCTCGAGTCGGTACAGCTGCTGAGAAGAAAAAGCAATGGCGGAAACCAGACTTGTCACCGTCTCCGCTTTGCAATTCGCCTGTACCGATGATATCTCAACCAACGTCAATACTGCAGAAAGGTAATACTCCATTTTTTCCACTTCAAAGCTTTTGATTAACCCAAACACTCAAATTATCATCAGCTTTTTATTGCGAGGCTTATACACATACTGATTTGACTGTGTTCTAATTCCATCGGAGTTTATGAGATTGATTTAATGTCAAGTTAATTAGTAGAAATCAAGCTTAAATATTTCCTGTGGTTGTGTATCAGAAATGATTGTCAGCTGTTTGATGAATTGCCTCAACGGCGTGGTGTTCGGTTTCCGTGCGGTTAAAAAGTGCCTTCGCTGTGATTATTCTTTTTGTTAAAGGGAAATTCAAATTTAGGCTGCTCAATTGTTAATTGCAGTTGATATATGTGACAGTGAATTATGAATTTTATGATTGATACGATTACTGTATGGAGATTTATTGGACTAGATAGTTTATGAGAAGCTGAAACCTATTATATAGAACCTGTAGTTGTAATTTGTCAATGTTGTAGTATTTTCAAATATCGATGCATTGTCACCTTAGATATACGTGGTCTTGCAAACAGGGAGTTTATGATAGTTTTTTTTATGCAGATTGGTAAGAGCGGCTCATAAGAAGGGCGCAAATATCATTCTGATTCAGGTTTGTAGTACCTTTTTACAGTAAAAGGATACTCCTATGTTACATTAGATTCCATGCATTATAATATTATGTCAAAATTTTGGTGTTAGAATTCGTCTTTGTATTATGTCCTTCTCTACAATATTTGGATTTCTTTTAACGGAATTGTGAGTTATCTCTCTGTTAAGTTGAATCTTCTACTTATTGGTTTTTATATATCATAGCAGTGTCTTAGTAACAGCTCTTTCCTCTTGCTACATGATAGGTCTAAGTTATCCAGTCATTCATAGCCTAAGCACCTTTGAAGTCATTGCATCTTCTCTCTTGGTCGTAATTGAGGACCTAAATCTGGTGTTGCGACAGATACCCTAATCCGTTTCAGCTCCTTTATTAGTTTCCACATCCAAATTGTCTTCTCTCCATTCCACGAGAGTACCTTGAGGTGATGGTCATTTAGCTTAATTAAATATAGTTTGCAATTTCGTTTCCTGTGTGAACAACAGGTCGAAGTTAACTTATTCTAATGAGTGGATGCAAGATTCTATCTGTTTAGTTGGACAATAATAGTGTGATATAGGGCCATAAGCACTGATTAGATGTCGCCCTTATACTTAGTCCAGTGTCTACCTGTGCCCAGCCAGCCTGTTAAGGTTCGCATGATAAGAAAGGGGTGAAAACCATTACCTCCACTTTTGCTCTTCTTCTATCTGTTTGTCTATGATGATTCATGGGTACGAGACATGGAAAATTTTGGCTTGTTCGGCAAGGATATCTAGGTTCTTAGTTTAAATTTGAAAGCAGCTACTTTTGATACCTGAAGGTGTTATGGTGGGTATGTGAGTTAGAATGACGCGCTGATATTGTTTGTTTTAGGAATTGTTTGAAGGTTATTACTTTTGCCAAGCTCAAAGAGAGGACTTCTTTCAGCGAGCTAAGCCTCGTAAAGATCACCCGACAATATTGAGGTGAGAATGTTGTCTCCAAATTTAGCTGGTCAATTTTGTAATTCTTACTGCTCTATCATTAAAGGAGATTCAGATATTAATTCTTCAATTATGGACATTGATAAAATCAGGATATAACTTAATAACGTATTTTCAGGATGCAAAATTTGGCAAAAGAACTCGGAGTAGTTATACCTGTTAGCTTTTTCGAGGAAGCAAACAATGCCCATTATAATTCTGTAGTTGTAATTGATGCTGATGGGACAGAACTTGGACTTTACAGGAAGTCCCACATTCCAGATGGGCCAGGTCTGTCAACTTTTAATATTTGCATCTATCAAGCATATTTGGACCCATATATGATTTTAATGTAGCATATTACCCTCAGGTTACCAGGAGAAATTCTATTTTAATCCGGGTGACACTGGTTTTAAGGTTAGTACCAACATTAAAAAGCCAAACTGTGTACCTTATAGTCTGTACAATTTTCTGTTACATTCTGTAATTGTTTGAATTAACTTCTTGATGTTGATCAACAGGTGTTCCAGACTAAATTTGGCAAAATTGGAGTAGGTAAGATACACTTCTAGCTTTAGGAACCGGCTTAATACAAGAAAGCGCACACACACACACACACACAAAAAAAAAAGAAAAAGGAAAGGAAACAAACTGAGACGAGTGTAACTTATAGTGAGATGGGTATAAAACGACTAGTAGTGTGCTAATGTTTCGATATAGCTGACTAGCTGTTTATTTCCGCATGAAGTTAAAAATTCAAGATAGCTCTTGTCTTATCATCAGGGATTTGCTGGGATCAGTGGTTCCCAGAGGCTGCTCGCGCAATGGTACTTCAAGGCGCAGAAATACTGTTCTACCCTACTGCAATTGGTTCTGAACCTCAAGATCAGGGCCTAGATTCTCGAGATCACTGGAAACGGGTGATGCAGGGTCATGCTGGGGCAAATGTGGTCAGTTACCTACTTGACTTGTGGATAATTAATTTTGGCTAGTTGTTTATAACTTTGTTATATAGACCCTAGTGGATGTTTCTATAATGTCATGTGATTAATTTTGTCAATTGGAACTGCCTGCTGGTGTTATATACTGTATTAGTATCCATGCATAATAAGCGCATTTCATTTTCTTCAATCCGAACTAATCATGGTGAAATTTTAGTTCTTTCTTTCTTTGCTTTCATTGCCTTTTTTGGGGAAGACATTTCAGCCGGCACACTGAAAGGAACAGTTTTATGGACATGATCAATCAGTGAGTCTTTCCAAGAAACCTGATATTCAATCACTTAGGCGCTCTATCACTCTGTATTAGCAAAACTGCAAAATAACTTCTTTTAGCTTTGACTTGACATCGGCATTTTTCTGTTCCATGTTTGGCTGGATAGCAACCAAAAAATTGTTTTTGTATATCGAGGCATCTGAAATTCTGAATAATAGGCTTATAGAGCCATTTCTGTTGTGAATTCTTATGGAAGTGGAATTCTTCAACACCTGTCAGTTCAAGTGAACTAAGGATAAACAAAGCGATTATTTTGGTGGCTGAATCAATGATATAACAAGTTAACATTTAATACTACATCAATTTCCTGCCATCTTCAAGTGTAACTGTGCAAGTTAATCAATGATGCATTCTTTTAGCAAGTCACTTAAATGATTTACTTTCTGTTCCAGATTTTTTTCTTTCTTCACCATATCTGAGCGTCATATTTTATGATAAAAAAGCTCATCTCTTAATGTTTAAATATATGGCATGCTGGCAACTCTATCTTCTTGATATGACTTCTTGACCCTTGATGCATTTAGGTACCTTTAGTAGCTTCAAACCGCATGGGCAAGGAGATAATTGAAACTGAGCATGGCAAAAGTGAGATTACATTCTATGGGAACTCCTTTATAGCAGGTAGTTGAGGTTTTGGAAGTTACTTCTACACTTCATATAAGTTGTATTCACTTGATAAGAACCATGAATTTTTTTGGTTATTAGGGCCCACTGGAGAAATAATTGCTGATGCGAATGATAAAGAGGAAGCCATTCTCATTGCACAATTTGATCTGGAGAAACTCAAATACAAAAGAAGCAGTTGGGGTGTATTCCGGGACCGAAGACCAGATCTATACAAGGTGCTCTTGTCAATGGATGGCAGTAATGTTTCTCTTTAGTTTGTCAGTGATTTCTTTAGATATGCATGAACTTAAATAAAACCAAGTCTCTCTCTCTGCATGTGAGTGAGTTCTGTTGAAAGTTCTGGTGGTTCATTCATCGATTTTGAGGACAAATTATGAAATCTTGGTAACATCGAGTAACAGAACCCTGCCATAAAGTGCTGCATTGCATCAGTAATTTGATTATGGACCATTGTTCTGATACAGAACCATTTCCCTCGTGTATCTTGAGATTGTCTTTTTTCTTCTATTGTGATACGCTAACTTTGGGCTTGTTCGTTCTACAAAGATATGATATGTGGTAAAAGTTCACAATGAACCCTCACTTTGCTAGTTTCTTCTGTAGCCGAGTCCTGTCATTTGTTCCCCATAAATAAACGTATGAAACTTGGAGGCTATAAAGCAGCTCCAAATAATTATCTGTAGAATTGCTAGTAACTCATCCTGAGTCAGATGAATCCTGCATCTGTAGAGATGTTAGCTCCTCCATTATTTGCTAGTAATTAACATGAAACCAGAAGAGAACACTGCAGCAATGCTAGGTACCAAAAATCTCAAAATTGATCTGTTGAATTGATGAACTGAATATAGACAAGGGATATCTAACAATGTACAGTTTATAGCGTGATTCACTGTATGGCATTAGAGAAGTTAAAAACATAAGATGTCAATTTCGATCGTAACATGCAATACCATATTGCGTGAATCATTTTATTTTCCTACCTAGCGAATTGTAAGGATTTATTTTCAGTTGGGCACTAACAAAACTGGGAATTGCCTGACTCTGTTGTGAGCTTGCCCTAGACATCCACTGTTGCTAATATATTACACTCTGGTTCTTTAGTTGTCATGCAACTTCTTTCTTTTAATATGCACTGTCATCATCTTCATCATCCTCATCATCAGCAAAGAATTCATCATCAGATTCTGACTGAATGAAGGTCAATTTCAAACGTCCATTTTCACGCCTTGCATGCATGAACTCCTGTGTCGGGACCTTTATCTCTTTAAGAATGAACCTTCCGTTTTCCTTGTATGATTTATATAACACCCAAGGCTTCCCACTGCTCCCTATAGAAGAAATTGGGGGTGGAAAGCCCTCCTTGCAGCCGTTCTTAATGCAAGGATCACATGCATTTTCTCTTTGTGTATTTCTCCGAAAACCTTTTCTTTGTTGCCACTGATCGTTTTTGCAGAAGTCACCCCTCGATAAATCAGCTGCATTAACCGAGTTCTCTACCCCAAGATCATCTGTGCATGTTGATAAAGTTTCAGAATTCATGGAAGATGTTCTACCGGTATGTAAACCTTCATAATTGCCTGATCCGGAGTTCTTCTCCCTCTGCATGATGGGGATTTCATTTTTATCCACATAGGGAAAATCAATACCCGCATGGGGTGGATGCATATCTGTAGTCACAGTTGAACTGATCGAAGAGAATGAGGTAGGGGAGGATATGGGGAATGGAGATGAGGAAGTAGACGACCCTTGGTTCGCTTTGATTTGTAATTGACCGAAGATCTCAGGGAAAGACATATCATCGATAACTTTTGTCGATTTGACTGGTTTCCAGGGTGAGTCATTTGGCAATGGCCTCTCAAATATGTGTTCAGGGATGCCGCAGGCTGCCATGGTTTCGATCTTGTAGCTAGTGTCTGTCAATAGCTTTTATTGGATAATGAGAAGATGGCCTAAACCTTATATGTTGATGAGGGAGCTACTGATAGAGTTGAAATTGGATGGGTGCTATTTGCTTGGGATCCTGCTTTCAGGTATACCTCTCAGTTAGCATATGATTTTGTGATGGATGGTTATGGAGATTTTGGACTTGGTGGCTTTCCATTATCCTTGCTTTACCTTCGATAACAGAGTATATATTCCATCTTGGATAGAGTCTTGAACTTTGATGCTATATTATCGTGGGATAGATCTCATGATGTGCAACCATGTCATTCATGAAATATGCAACGATCTCCCATGTCATTTGCATGTCAATAATCTTGGACGTATTTAATAAAACTAGTTCATAAGCTTGTGATAAATAAACATATAAAACATAAATTGAGCAGATTTCATGTGAGACTAATATTTATTTAAAAATAAACATATAGTATTATGAGGGAAATTATTCATATAATTAATTATAATAAAAAATATTTATTATTTCAATATTAGAGTTTTTTTAATTATAAAAACCTTATTTTGTTAAAAACATAACGTTTTAATCAATAATACCCTCGTGATTCACAAACTATTAGGAGGGACGTGTATCGATGAGAGACTTGAGAGACGGATTGATGTTTTTAATTATATGTGTAATGTTTTAAATAATATTAATAATATTCATGTAATCTGCTGTCAATCCCCTTTTGTGTCCGAACAGTTTTAATTAATCTGTCGAATTTTTCCTCTAATCGAACAAACCATTGTTGTCGATCCCCTTCCATATTCGAACAGTTCTCTTCAATCTGTCGAACTTCTCTTCTGATCGAACAACCCACATTGTCGATCCCCTTTCGTGAACGAACAGTTTTCTTGAATCTGTCGAACTTTCTTCTATCCTCCTCCAATTGCCTGCAATCGTCGTTCTCCTGTCTAGCGATCGCCCCAGCTTGTTCCACCTCCATCGACCACCTCTGCAATTGCTTGCGATCGTTGATCGCCCTGTTGTCCGACGGATAATCCTCCGGCCAAGTCTTCTTCTTTTGATTAAGCAGTGTATTTCTCTTCTTCTTATGTCGTTGAGTCGTTTACTTCTCCTGCAATCTACTGCTGCGTTTTCTCCACGCGTCATCGACCTCCTCGAGCAACTATATCCGCTCCTTTCCAAGATCAAAGTAAGCTCCCGAAGTCGCACGTCCTGAGCAAAAGGGTTCTCCTCATCCCTCAAGTCAACAGGACGCGCCATCAGGCTATTTCACATAGCTTCCTCATTTGAATCTTCTTTTGTGGTTAGAGTTCACGAGTTTTTGTTCCATCTCCAGTCGTTCGAGCTAGCTGTCTGAAGCTCTTGCTCCGCTGTATCTTGGACTGTTGTGGTCACATGTTGACCCCTCTCTGCCTAATCAGGATCATTTCTATGTGATCACTTATTGATTTTTTTTCCACCTCCGTGTGATCTTATATTCTCTCATATTTTGGATGTCTCTATATGTCTGTTCTAGGTGAACTTCTTACACCCGACTCTTGCAGACTCGAGCACCTCATTGGCGTAGGGTACAATATTTGGGTCTTTTTGCATATAACGAACTGCCCATGGTATCGTCCATCGTTCGGTCATACCTTTTGCCCCGCCTACACTCGTACAACATCAACGTAGAACATTATGGATGAAATATATTGATTCTTACCTATGAGTCGATTTTTCACCAAAGAACTTCTACAAGTATTGTTCGACGCTTTTCAGGACATTCTCAACGTTCATTAAACTCCCGTTTTGACTGAGGGGGTGTTAGAAGTATAATTCAATTAGAACTCTTTAATGTTAGTACTTAAAAGTATTATTAATTTAGAATTTCTTATTATATTTAGTTATAAATGAAATTGATGAATGAGAAGAGGTGGAGAAAATAGTTAGTATCTTGCAAAACTTCACTTCCCTCCACTCGTACTTCATCCTTGCTTCCCAAATCACTCTCTTCTGTTGTTTCTTCTCATTTCCATTATTACTTGTCTACCTTACATCACCAAACCAATCATCTGTTTCTTCACCCAACCCTCAAAGCTCAGATTCCCTAATTTCCTTTCTCAAAGACAATGGCTTTTCCCAAACCCAATTCGACAACCTCATACACAAATGCCCACGACTGCTCACTGCTAGCATCCACAATACTATTAAGCCCAAATTCAACTGCTTCAAACACTTTGGTTTCTCTGATTCCGAAACCGCCGAGATACTTTCCAAGCAACCGTGGATCCTTGAATCTAGCTTGTCAAACAGGATCCTACCTGGTTTAACACTGTTGAATGACTTGTTAGGATCCCACGATGGACAGGTGAAGCTTCTCATGACATCGAATAGGCTCCTTAAATATGATTTCGAGAACCAAATGTTGACTACTTGACGAGCTGTGGCGCGCAAATGGACCAGATGCGGAAGTTATTGTGTCGAAAGCCGAGATTCTTATATTGTAAACCCCAAATGATGAAGCAGTTTGTAGCTAAAGCTGAAGAATTTGGGGCTGATAGAAGCTCTGGGATGTTTCTGCCATTGGTTCGTTCAGTGAGGAGACTTGGGAGCGCAAGGTGCAGGTTTTTCGCAAATTGGACTTTTCGGAGGATGATATACATATGATATTCAGGAAGTAACCAACAGCGTTGGAGTTCTCATCCGAGAAGGTGAAAAGAGTTGTGGAGCTCTTGCTTGCCACTGGGAAGTACACGATGAAGTCTTTAAGTAGTTGTCCTGTAGCAATCTCGAACAGTGTTGAGAATAGATTCGAACCCAGGCTGAAAATTTTGGAGGATTTGGAGCGTAAAAAACTTATTAAAGAATGGCCTGGTCATAATGTTCTTTGCCGCCTGACGGACGTGCAGTTCTTCGATAGATTTGTTGCTCCCCACGTGAGAGTGAAATTGGTCAAGTGTTGCCAAAGGCTGCTAGTAGATGAGGCTGGCTACATTCTTGTACCGTGGATTCGTTTGACAACTAAAGAATACATGCGTGAGGTGACAGCAGTAGATCCAAAATGGCTTGTAGAACTCGCACCACGATTCTTCAACATCTTGGACCCCTACGAGGATGAGAACAAGCGCAAGAGGCAAGAGCGTATCAAACCACTTTACGACAGATACAGCGAGCAAAAGGCGTGCTTAATGCTGCTGGTTTTTTATGTTTCTTTGTATTGCAATGATTGTTTTGTTTTGTTTCTTGTTATGGATGATTGTCAAATGTAATTTATGTTACGATTCAAGTGTAATTTCTGTTAAGATTCAAATTTGTTCCATTCGAAGTACACATTGGTTTCAAACATAACTTCGAACATAATGATGTTCTGTTCCTACATTTTGAAGCTTATCATAATATCATCCATTTATGTCTGCTTCTTTTCGAAAACCAATAAAAAAATATTTATAAAATTATTTACTCCCTCCATCTGTCCCGAATTAAAAATTCCGTTTTTTTCATTTTGAGCTGTTCCGAATTGAAATTTTCATTTTCTTAATAAAATAAAAAAAATTCATCTCCTACTTTATACATATCTCTCATATTTTATTCAATATTTCTCCCATTTTATCCAATCATATTCATACTTTATTCGAAGTTTCTACGGTGAGATAGTGGTCGTACTACTTTTTAAAATGAGATAGTTGTCGTACTTGTGATCTAATCTCAACAATTAATTTTATGTACGACTATTCTAATTGTGTAGGACAACCTAAGAGTATTCGTACTAGCTAAATTGACAGTTGTACTCTTCCCCACTAATATAAAATTACGAATTTACGATATCATTTTTATAGAAAAATAAAATAATACTAATAAATTAATAGAATAAAAATAAGTACTTTTTTCCAACATGTGTTAGCGTTTGAAGATGAGGAATTGGGACTAAAAGAAACGACGAAGGCGAAGTCATGAAGACCACCGGCCGGCGACGGAACCACCACCATCCGAACGCCTCTTTTTGAGTCAAGTAATTATACTACGGACGGATATTAGAACTGAAGTAAAGAAGGGTCGAACTTCTTGTTGATTTCGAAATGGGTTTCGAAATTTCAAGTTTATTTAGTTGATTTGGAGGCTTGATCTTGTTCGAATTGGATAGAGGATGATGATAGGAAGTAGTTAAAACCCTTACTTGGATTTAGATTGGAGGATTTCAGGGATATAAAACTTTTTGGATTTTACAGGGGGTTTGAAAGCTCGTAATAATTGGAAGGATCTTAAGTTGAGAATTTGAGTTGGAACAGGGGCTGGTTTGTAAATTAATTATACAATCCGGCAATTCGCAAACATACGTTATAGTAAATGTTTACGGGACGAAAAAAACAACGTTGTGTTTTTGGTCTACTGGTAGTGTAGACAAGTTGTGAGAGTGAGGGCAATCGTTCGATTCCATTTGTTGCCTCCTTTTATTATGATTTTCTTCTCATTTTAATTCCAACATATTCATGACTCCTTTTACTTATACTTTTTTTTTTCATTTTAATACAACCTATTCATGTTTTCTTTTACTTATATTTGTTTTCCATTTTAATTTCAACTTATTCATTATCCATTTAATTATCTTTTACCCTTAAATATTCTGAAATTATAATTATGCCCTTCTACCTTTTTATATCGACTTTCTTAACTCTTAAAATTAACGTTTTACCTTTGTTACCCATGTCCTAAACTTCATGAATTATAAACGTCTAGTTAGTATTGAATATGAGTTGTTATTTCTATACCAAGTAGTACTATTCATAACCTTTATTATATTTATTGCATGTAATTTTTTTTATAACTAGAGAAGTTATGTGTATTTATGTTTTCAGTTGTATAATAACTTGTAACAGTATCTTTAAAAATTAAACTAAATTTGAAATCGAAGTATCAAGCGTCAAGTTGGTAAGAAATTAATTATAATATATGAATATGACATGTACGATAAGTATTGCCCTTCAACCACTTGAAGAATAAATCTACAAGAACTGTACATTCAACCTATAAAGTTGTAACTATATTTATAGTTGAGCGGATAAGGATGAGATGTCATTCATAAATTTGAGCGTTCGGGATTGTAGCCGATTTTTTTTCATTTGTTGACTTATTCATCGTACTGTTAATTTCTCAGTGTTTTCTTATATATCATAATACTATCCCAATAGATAACATCTCTTTGTGGGATTATTTCTTATAATATGCGAAGTTTCATGACATATTTAGAAATGAAAAATGTATAAAATTTTATGTGATGATGAACGTAACTTTTTTCAAATATGAAAGATGATAATAGATTTTTGGGAATAATAAGCAACTACATATATATAATTTTGTAATAATATTAGTGATTAATTATATATTTCTTCGTCATTATACATACATATCAATTGTAAGTCAAATTTCGACTTTTCCAAATATATATGCTTCTAGACTAATCAATGTCTAATAAGTTCCATAAATTTTCAAAAAGAAATCTTGTACAAATATTTAAAATAAAAGAAAAAAAACCCTATCTTTTATTAGTTGCAATGAAAATCTAAAATAAAAAAAGACCAATACAAATTGATGCTAAATAATAATTCTTAGATAAAAAGTAAAAATAAGTGTTATCACATAGTTTTCTCTTTTGTTATTTGGATAAGGAAGCATATTGTTAAGTTGAATACATGTAATTACTTGTAGCCTAATTGTAAGTGTGTGGCGTTTGTGTTTAGGAGGTTAAAGGTTCAATTCCTACTAATTAGATGTTAAATTAATGAATTTTTATAATTGAATAAGGGGTTGCCGGAGTTTTGATAGGTCCACCGGAGCTCCGCCGACCGCCCATGGCGGTGGTCCGGTGGTGGCTGCGGTCATCGGAATTCCGTTGTGATTAATATTCATACATATTCATTTTTTTAAATAAACGGGTATAATGGTAAATTCACATTTAAATCTAATTACAATTATAATATAATTATAATGTTTTTAACATTTATATGTTTTATAAATATGCAATAAAATCTAATTACAATTATAATATAATTACAATTTCTTTTTAACATTTATATATTTTATAAATACAATTATGAAAGAAGAACTAAATAAGTACTTCAAGAGTATATTTGGTAAACATTTTAGTATACGATAACTATCTTATTTTAACTATGTATAACTATTTATTTCATTGTAGAAAAATTCTACTTTATTACCTTCTTTTCAACTTTTGTTTTTAAATTTGTGTCCGGTCTCGCAAAACTTTCAATTCAGGATGGAGAATATATTATTATAATTTACGAGTAATTTGTGATGGAAGTTAAAAATACTTCAATGTTTAAAGTTAAAATAGCAAGGTTTCTTTAGATACGGAGGAGTAAATAAGAAGATGACGTCTGGTAAAAGACAGCATAAAGCCAAATCAAGCAGATCAAATCTTGGATACTCAGTTAACAGAGTTTTCTCTGACATTGTACGAGAAGCTCCAATACTCAATCAATAGACACCCGGAAACACAGGAATATCTTCAAACACACTCATACATTTACTTTGAACAAGATTCTCAACAACCAAGGGAATGACAGATCATATCACAAAATCACTAGGTTCACATACACTTACCATATCTAGTTGATCACCTCCAAGCTTCAAACCTTTCTGTTATCGAATTAATGCGGCTCAAATTACTAGCCCCTTTGTTCTTGTCATCAATTTTCGTAGCTAAAGCTAAAGCATGCTGGTAATCAACTCTTATTTCACGTATGGACTCGTTGAAACGACTGGATTCCCCTGCTCGGTTCGCATTGTTCTCTTCAAACTGATCCCAGAGACTCTTTATCACTTTAGCTTTCGGAACTCCATATCCATGAGAAAGGCTCTCACAACAGACACTCAACTCAGACGCAGAAGAAGTAGAGTGACTGACATAGTCCTCGTCACTGGTGTTATCTACTTGGTTGCTTTCTGAATAACTATCTGAAACAGGATCCTCAGCCACAAAGTCCGGCTCTATTTGTTCATTTAATTCGTCAGGATTTCCACCATGTAGGTGTGAAGAACTCTGATGTCCATTGTCATCAGAAGGCCTCATCCGGGTAGTAGGTGCAGGGTCTATGATGGCATCTTCCCTGTCGCGCAATGTCTTCTCGATAAGTGTCTTGAGGAAATTCATCACTTGTACGGCATACATCAATGCAGTCAGTGGATCTGCCATCTAAAAGTAAAATGAAGCCTCATATTAGGAAAACAAAGGATATATTTTTATGACAAAACTTGACGCAAGGATCAAATTTACAGAGAGCAGACCCTGAATCTAGTAACCAGAGATAGAAAAAGAAAAAAAATTACAGAGAGCAAACATCCTTGAGGATTTAAACTGCACGATGCATATCTTAAGTGTCAAACTATGGCTTAAATTTGCCTGTGGTATAGTTTTAATGTTTTAAGCAGAATAGGAAACCACCACTGTAAGGCTCGCAAGATCGCTCAGTGACTGATATGCCAGGGGTTCAATATGTAGTTTATTGGGGGTGGGGACAGAGCACCCTTTCATTCATCAGAACATTGAATTGCTTCTAGTAGAATTGGAACATCAAGGCAAAATACAGGTTGCGAGATATTGTTTCCACCATAAAACTATTAACCAAACACGTACGAATAAATTTAAGTTCAAGACCATAAGGGACCAAATAGTTACATAACAAGGATCCCTGTATCTATCAACCCATTTCCAACACCATAATCTTAACATGAAGCTATAGCTCTAAATCCCAATGTATGTAGCAGTAGAGTAGCCTAAATTTATATAGACATAGGAGAAACTGAGTTACCTGAGTCATATTTGGGGCAAAAACCATTGCTATATTTCGTGCATTCATCTTGTTTAAGTGTTCCTGTTGGACAACGTCAGCCATCAAGTTGATAGCCCAATCCAAGAGAGCAGCTTCTGTTGGAGGCAGCAGCCTTACGAGTGCAAGACAGTCCTCTTCTGACTGACATTGAATCACCTGCTCGGGTGATAGGGAATCCAATATCCCTGTGGGAAGTTCTCTGAACCAAGCCTATATGGATCACAAATAAGTAAATAACGTCAAAAGTTAAGAAGTAATTTTTACGCGATGAGAATTGTTTGGATAGCATGAAAGCACTCACTAAACCATCAGTTACCTTGATCAGGCCGGCCAAGCAATGTACTTCGATGCCTTCTGGAACCACCCCCCTGTTAAGTTGGTCTCTAACATATTCCTCTTGGCTGTTTCCTGCTGTTATTCTGAATATCCCTTCAGCCTACACACATCCGATCGTGAGTCAGGTTGCCATGAAAAGGAAGGAAAACTACTATTAGCCTAGTGGATAATATGACAAATTCGGTTTTATGCACCCACTATACGGAAACACAAGAAAGGACCACAAAGATCACCTGTAGACCACCCTGCAAATACAAGTGCCTTTGCATAAGGAGCAAAATAGTTGGAATACTGTTGCCTCGGAGATCATATGACAGCTGCATTGATTCTGTAGAAACCCCAAAAACAGTGGTACTGCACATTGAACCAAAAAAGAAGTTTGTCATTCCTTGCTTTATAAGTAGAACTGGTTGGCAAATCAATTATGCAGCAATATACAGAGATGACAAACTGTTACATACATTGATAAGCAACATATTTGTTAATAAATGCAGTATATTTCTAATGAGTTGCTTACAACTTACAAGTTCCGAATCAAACTGCTAAATGATACATCCTCCTGTTAACAACTATTAATCTTAATCTAATAATCAAATCCAATCAAAATTGCATTCACACTGTTTGCAGTGCAAGAAGGTTTCATTGCTATCATCATCTGCCTGTGGGGAAACAAAATCTCAAACGAATCATAATAAAATGAATCCATATATTCGAAAAGCACAATCAACACAAAACCACCATACCAGCCATTCGAAATGCCATAAATGTATAATCAAACTATCAATATAGTCAAGAAACTCAGACTAATCAAAACATCTCAACAAACTAAAGCAGTAACAAGAGATTACCAACTTGGGAAGATTCCATAACAAGACACTACCTATAACATCCTATAGAACATTTCTAGCAGTATAACAAAAAAACGAAAACAAACTCGAATTCGAAAGTAACCAACCACATTTGACAAATCATGAAAAAGGGACAATGTACCTAGCACTAGGGGCTCTCCTTGGAACCTCAGGCTCAAACTCAACCGGCAAGCCTAAGAAACCATCAAATCTATCAAATGTAACATGATTAACATGCTCGACATCGGTAGGCCAACCGATCTCCATAGCCCCTCTACTACCACTACTACTCCCACCACCCCTACCCGCTCCAACACGAGACAACCCGACCCTATCCGTCTTGCAAGCCAGCCAAAAACTCTTCCTAAAAATGGTAACCAAAAGTGCCAAAAGCGACAGCTGATCTCTCCTATCACTCTCACTTTTCTCCCTAATAATCACACTATTGCCCTCTTCCTCCTCTATGTCAGAAAATGGGGCAGATATGGAAGGAGAAGAAGATGGAGAAGGCGAGTGAAGCACTTCTGTCATAGTTTAACAATCAACAAGAGTTGAAAGAATCAGAGAATGGGAAATGGATCTTTCTTTGGAATGAATGAGTAATTAATTCCAAAATTGGTCCTTTCGATCAAGAAACAAGTGGGTTCTTGGAGTTTGGTTGAATAAAGAAATGGGTTGATGAGATTTGCAGCATTAAAGAATGGACGAAAGCAACCAGGGGTGGTTTGTTTGTTTGAGTATGTATTTGTGTGGAGTTGGATTGAAGTAATGGTAAAGAGTAAAGAGTAAAGAGGATAGAAAACCGAAAAGACGTGGGTATCACGAACCCCAATTTGTTTGTTTATTCTTGATTGATAAAAATGGTGTTTTTCTTCTTCTTCTTCTTCTTGTTTCTTGTTATGTCACTGGGTTTTAGAGAGAGAAGGAAATTGAGCTCGTAATAAGGTGTGTGTAAAGTGTTTATTGGTTGTGATGTGCTTTCAGGTGGACATTTTCTTGATGAATGATGGTGATTATACTTTCATTTTTGGCATTTCCTATTTGCTTTCTATTTCACTTTCTTTCAACTGCCCATCAAAGTACACTACTTTACAACAACAAAAAATGCCAGATTTTTATTTTGGGAATATTGCAATGTGATGGATATTACTCTTTTGTTACCTATTTTTATTTATTGTTGATTTTTTTTAGAAAATTTCATTTGGAGGAAGGTTTAAATGTTGGACACCTAATTTTGCCAAGGTTAGTAACAATTGTATTATCTCATTAAATGTTTCATTCTATTCATATTTTCAAGGTAAGGTGTTCATGGATTTCTAAAACGTCACAATGAAAAAATGAGTTAAAGAGAAATGAGTAATCAATATTTAGTCGATTTGTCAATTCGATTATTTACGATTTGTTTTTGCTGAACTAATTATTTGCATATTGTCAATCAATATTTTATGCAATAATTTGCAAGCAATATAAAATACTAAGTAGTTATATTAAACAATGACAAATATGTTTAGTAAAAATTTATTAGTTTGGTCGAATTTTCTATCGTCAATTAAGGTTTCGTCCTAATTATTTTAGTTAATGTGTCCACATCTAACACGTTTATTCATCACTTTCTATCGAACTCTGCTTTCTATCGCCCTCGACTGCTACGCGTTATTTAAATTCAAATTTTTTCATTATTTTTTTAAAAAATAATTAAACACATATTATATAATTTACAAGATAATTATAATCTTAAAAATTATAATTAGTCACAAATATTCACATTACTCATAATTAAGGATAACAATTAATGAGAAAGGGTAATCATTCACATGAACCCTAAATTAAAATTCCACAAATATTCACGTGAATCTTAAATTAAATTTCTTTAATTCTTTTAATTTAATTTTTATTATTAATTTTGATTTTTTGTTAGTCTCCTACATTTGGAGAATATTTTAGTTTAATTTTAATTATTACTTTTATTTTTTTGTTTGAATATTTTAATTTGGTTAATAGGGGTATTGAATATATGAAAAAATATTTTTTAATATAATATTTAAAAATTATATTTAATATAAACGATATAGGTGCTTAGAGCATCACGTAGCACAAGACCTCGTGCGACACAAGCGACACTTCGTGGCAACACTTAGTGCGGAATGTAAGAGAATATTCGATCTCTACCGTTGAAGTTTTAATCAAATGGATTAAAATAGATGACTAACGTTAATCAAGACGACAACCTTACTGACAATAGAAGACCCTAGTTAGGTTATTAGCTTGTTGGGTTTACTTTTGTATTAAGCTTGTTACGTAAACGTCTAACTGATAGTTGACTTAATAAATTTATTCAAGGGTATCAAAAAAATTAATTAATTTTTTACCTACAATGTTTAACAAATTAACTAATTAATTAATTTTTTAAATATATTGTTTTAAGCTGATATAGTTTTTCAGCTACCCGTTAACCTTATGAATCAAATGTATACCACATAATTCCGTTAGCTTGACACCCCCGAGTCCTAAGAATAAATGTTATTGCATTTTTGGGTTTTGCTTTCCCCTTATCTTATCCATGAAACATTGTTACATGACATTTCCACTAAAAGGGAAAGGTTTGTCAAATATTTTATTTTTTAAAATAATAACTTATCGCATTAGTCTAAACAAATTGAGTGTGTCGTGGACTTAATGAGGATTGAATGGATACCATTTCACTTTTATGATCTAATAGAATGCATTAGGTTCTATCATAATTTGGCATACTAGTAATCCGGTATATATCAATTTACAGTATAATCTCTATAATTTAATAATATTAAAATTTAAAATAGTTTATTAATTTAGTGAGATATTATTATATTGATAAATTAATAATTTATTAATTTAAAAAAATGTATGTATGACCTGCAAAATTCGTTTGACAAATCCAACCGGTTCTAAGTGATTTAAACAATTCAAAATCTGAAGAATACATGTGTGGAGCTTGAGAAATCGACACAAAATGGAAGTGAATCATTTGCTAGATTATTCTGATGAAAAGAATGAATATTACGAGGTTTAAAGCATTGAAGAAAATGTTGCGAATGTCAGTCAAAATCTTGTAGATGACGAAGTTGAGGATGATTCAATAGTTTTGGAACCGATCACTCGAAAAGAAGCATTGCAAGCGGTAACAACTCTTCACAACTTTTTATGGTAATATGAGAAGGTACGCCCTAATTCTCAAGTGCAATGGAAAGATTTAAAGATGAACCAAATATATAATTGAGATTCAACAAAAAAATAAGCGACTACGGATTTATTTTTGACTAGACAATCTTAACATTTTAAAGTGTATCGCATGCGCGCGCGCGCGCACACATATATATATATGGAATATTTAGTAAATATTAATTTATAGTTTCTTTGAAACCAATATATATACACTGAAATTTATAAAAAGTTATTATCTATTATTTTATCGATTGAGATTCAATTTTATACTGATTTCAAATTAAAACTGAACAAATTATTAATTTTATTAAAATTATTAATTTGTTAAATATTAATTTATAAAGATTTTACGGTACTATTATTAAAATTAAAGTGAACAAACATGATAAGGTGTTTGCTTATGTCTTTTCTTCGGTTCCTTTTCTTTTTGTTAGAATGGATGGAAATAAATTAGCACATGCTTTAGCAAATTGTTTAAATTCAGCTGCTTCTGGTTTTGCCGATATTTGGATAAACGATTCTGACGTAGGGGCTGATTGACATGCAACTTAAATGTCCCGATTTAAATGTTTGAATAGTGATCGGCATTTTAGTGGGATTGTTGAAATTGTGTTTGGTATAGAATTGTAATTGGATAGTGTATTATAGATTTGTTATATAGGTTGTGTAA